>JAQIXO010000036.1:0-61372 GCA_034700305.1 Protaphorura armata
ACTCAAAAATATATTTGGATTTTTGCTGCTATTTTACGTTCTGTCAAAATTTAAGTTCAAAGTTGTGGTAATAAAAATGGGGAAATATGAATGGGACACACTGTATGTTATGTAGGATTATGTAGATTAAATGAAATCCATACTTGTAGACTCAAAAACTTCAAATCAAAAGTTATTATTATTTACGACCTCTCGTCTTAAGCTTCCTTTTTATTGAATAGTTCAAAGGGAAGGTCTTATTCAGAAGGGTTCTATTATACAAGGGAATGTGTCAGAAGGTCGGCATAGAGAATATGACAAAATGAGTAAGTGAAATGAAGTTAGTCAAAATTGGATCAACTTTGCATAATCTATTTGCTCCTATAAATGTCATGCAGTCCAGGAGGGTGTGGGTCAGGGGAAATATTTCTCTTTCCTTCTACAAGTGCGATATTCTGAATAATCTATTAACTCAAATAAGGATAAATTTGATGAGAAGAAAATGAAGGTAGTAATGTGGGAAATCAACAATCGTAGAAACGAGAGTTATTTTTGTATGTTATAGTGGAGTCAACTCCTGAACATTAAAGGAGTTGGGTCGAAACAAAACCAATGTAGGAGTTTGAAGGGGGAAAGGCTTGAGTGGAACTTATACTCTACTCAACTCTCTGTTTGTTTTGACGCACGAGTAATTAGCGAATGAGTCTATAACTTGGAAAATACATTTTCTCCATGAAGGAAAGTCAAAGGGAAAGGAGTAAATTTAAAGTATACGTATCTCCCCAGTGCGTTCTCCCAAGCCGACGACGAGCAGACAAACAGAGACACGAAGAGATACACACGTTTGGGTCTAGACATAGTAATAGTCAAAATAAAGATGATAGTAGTTGTAACAGGTACAAAGACATAGTAAAGTAGTAAATACAAACACTCTTTCATTCCTTTGGATGCCCGATTCGACTGGATATAATTTCCCACACATCACTGCACTGATCCAAATCATTACAATCATCCCTTCAGATGATAGTATCTTAGACGCATCACTTACACCGTTCCTTCCTCTGCCTACTCCTCAAATCCTAGTCTCCCAGTCTAGTCTAAATGGAATGTATTAATCTGGTTTGGAAGAATAGTCAATCCCCCCGATTGGAAGAGTAAATTTCCTGGATGGAAAGAAATTGTAGGAATGACGCTCCCTCCATCAAAGTAAACCAAAAACCGACCTCCTCCATCAACCTCCGCCCTTCCCTTCCCATACCAATCTTAATCTTAATATCAAATAATATTTGTCCGCAGGACACTCGATCTCTTCTTCCTTCCAATCTTACGCCCCCTTCCAACATTATTCATTTTCTTCATCATTCTCAATCAGCCCTCCATTTACACTGTTCATCAACATTCATACATTAAATGCGTTGAGCAATTATTCTATAGATATCATAGCAGGCACAGGCTATACTCTAGTGATGCAAGCCCAGTTAGTTCTAGCAAATTTTTGTCACTCAAAATAAATTATTATTTCCAATCGGATTTGTATGAAAAGAAAGTCAAGAAGAAAGCATGCAGAGAAAGTTTTAACAATAAAGGAATAAGGTAAAACGAAATGTCTAGTTTTAGTTCGTCAAGTTCTCCAATTATCACTATCATTTTCTTATGGCCTTCGTTTTACTAATTTAGACTTTTGGCAATTAAAAACCAACGCTTGTTTATGTTCTTTTATTCTTAAAGTTCAAAATTGGAGAATCCAATTACAGCTTAAAACCGGTAAATCCTCCCACCTTGTCTGGATGACTGGAGATTGAGATTTTGAGGGTGAGGAGAGAAAAGGAAGAACGGAATTGGAAATGGAATTACTAGAAAGAAAATTGTCGTCCATAGTTGACACAAAGATAGAGAGTGTGCCGCGGCAGAAAAGAGACAGACGGAGAAAGACGAAGAAGAGAGAGAGAAAAAAAAACTAAAATTGCTTTGATTTTGAGAGTGGAGTCAAGAGGAGAGTGAGAGTTCAAAGCACAAACTTCTTGGTTTGATTCTCATTTGAAAAGCAATGATAATCTATTCTCTTGAGATTCTACCCGAGAGTCACACAAACAAGACGACAAAGCCACAACAGAGGAAAAGGCAGGGGAGTTAGTAACTAACTCGTCACAAGGAGTCACTACTCCCAATTTAACTTACTCAACTCAACCCGTCAACGAAAAGGTCGTCAAGCGGGGGACTCGTTTGTGCGGAAATTCCTTCTAACCCTTCACTTTAATCTGTTGTCCGTTTTCTTAACAAATTCTTCCCACCATTTTATTGTCTCCACAATGTAGCTTACAATTAGCACTGACTTCAAATGAACACAAACTACGAAAAACTTTCAGGTCTAATCCCAAGTTTGAGGAGTGTGTACTCTTGAAGTACGACTAGGAAATAAATTTGCCAAACGCGTCAGTTCGGTCTGGTCTTGTTTTTGAAAAGGCAAAAACAAACGAAGTTATGATGAGGAGCGTCGTTAACTCGAAGAGCATTTTGTACAGACATGTCGACTCTATTTGTTTCGAATTCGTCCATAAAATGTCACCGTCAGCTCATAATACCATCCCGTTCCGGGTATGCATAGGAAGGCAAAAAAAAATGACACGCCATATGCACGTTCACAAGTCATCATCATCTTTGCCTCCGTGCATTCAACAACGCCGCGGCGTCTCCGCCATAGCCAAAAAAAAGATGAAGGGCGAAGCAGACATTTAAAAAAATATTCTATTCTTGTGTGTACAGATGGCTGAGAAAAATCTGTTATGGATTCAAATTTCTCGGTCTCTTTCAAACTGTTTTCCTATCTTGATAATGCTACAGATTTACTACCTGAGTACTTGCGACAACCAAAACCGCAAAACTTATGCACGGAGGCAAAGATGATGATGACTTGTGAACGTGCATATGGCGTGTCATTTTTTCCTGAACAATATCTCCATTCTTCACTGGATAGCAAAAAAATTTTATCAAAAATATTTGGCATAAATGTGAAATATTCGTTACGTTAAAGAGCACTAGTATTTTCCGAAAGATCAGAAGAAAGAACGGCTACGAGTCTTAGGGCTTCATGGTGGGACTCCCCCATAGCTTTTAAGACAGAAGATAGACAAGAAAGGAAAAGCAAAAAAGTCTAGAATAGAAGACCATGAAGTAGAAAATCATAAGCTCATGTCACCGTCCCATCTTCAAATGCCACAATAATATCCTCATCTCAAGAGGATTCACTTCGACAACTGCCACACACAATTTCCACACACCACACACACACATATACAGTACACAGGACACGGATTCCTAAGAGTACAGTACAGAGAGAGAGTATAACACTTTTCAAGAAATGTAAATGTCTTCCCTCTCATATGATTCAAATTAGTCAGGAGCAGAAAAAAATAAGTACATTTCAAAATAATTGATTACACTTTGCCAAGTGTTGAAAACTCATCAGTCAAATTTCAACTGACATCATTAGCCCACACCGATTTGTCTTCAACTCTCTCAGATCACAGCAAAACCGTAATTCTATCGCTTTACTACGTTCATATGTACAGAGAGACACAGAGAGACAAGTCTCCACCGCAATGTGGACGATCATCCTGATTTCTAGTCAAAATGAAGTAAATGCCGTATATTCGTATATACCTGCCACTAGAGAATAGTCATGATACAATTTATACTGTTCGGAGTGGATTACTCCATAGACTCACAGACAAATCACATGGCACATCTGAGCACGATTAGTGCTTATCATTCACAAACCAAAGGAAAAAAAAAGAGTTAAAGTTAAAATGAGAGAAACGGGTCAGACTAGACGGTAGAAATACGTACATACGGAATTTATCCATCTAAACTTACACCCGTTCCAAATGATGTGATGGTATAAATTTCAAAAATAACATTATCCTTGTGGGAGAAATTATCGATGATTTTTTAGCAAATCTAACCTGCGCATACGTCTTGACACAAAAACGTGAATTCATTAATATTTGATTAGTTAACTTTTTAAAAAAAATACGTTTATATTTGATGTTTAACATTAGTTCATTATTATCATTCGGTTTGTCTCAGATTTATAAATTACTTGACTATATAGACTTTGAACCGCGACTATCTTTTGTGAGTCTAAGGCGAAGTGGCTGTACAACTACACGCGCGTCATTAGACAAGACAAACATGAAGTTGTAGGATGAATATCCTTGGACAGAAAAGAATAAATGAATTGTTAGTTGTGTCAACTGTCTCAAGTAATAACACTAGACTAAGATCCACACTTTGAATATTGTACATAGTACATACACTGGAAATAGCAAAAGGATTTTTTAAACAAATGGGATGAGCGGTGAGGAACAGAAGGAAAGGAAGGAGTGAAGACGAAGAATATGTTCTATCTACACATACATAGAGTAGTATGTCGTATGTCCCATGGATTTGGCATTCGTAAGATACAAAAGGATAAATGTTTAAGCCATTGTGGCGACATCCAAAAAAGAATGGCAAAAAGAGTTGAATATTAATGTGAGCATATGGGGTTTTGACGTGTGCCTTGACTCTTCCATTCCAAAACGGCGGCATGGCAGGCGGCGGTGGCGGCGGAGAGATCTTATATAGTATATTCAGTTAATACCCTCGTCGTCGTCATGCTTTAGGATACTATTACTAGAGACTATTAAAAATTACGTGATGCTTAGGGTTGAAGACGGAAGACTGGAGGATAAATAGAGTGAATGAATCCTATGGGGTAATTAGTGAAGACAGGAGAGTCTGATGACGAAGGGTGTGTGGAACGGAGGATGGTGAAGAGGTTAGCCGGTCGGAAGTCGGAAGTTTATCCCAAATGCATAAGGAAGGTAAGATCGAAACGAACGTGGTGTCTGGAATGTGGCCCGGCTTTAAAAATTTAAACCTAATACTATTAGACATATACGAAAAAAAGCATTGTCAATGTAAAAGTAAAATGAATCTATAGTAATTTTTTTTGTCTTTGAGAAGAACGAAACGAACATGATCCTCAAGACTTTACCATTCGGCTTCTCCCTCTCACTCTCTCAATATAAATACTGAGTATGAAAATTAAGGAACGGAAGTGTGCCCTGTGCCAGTAATGCAATGCAAGAGCTATCCAACCAACACATTTATATTCTTTCTTGTGGGCTCCTTTTAATGACTCTTCACCATGTTGAGATGTCTCCTGTTTTCTTATAACCCGCCCTTCAATACGAATGCGACACACACAACACTCACTGGAGAAATCCATTTAAAAAAGAACACCAGGACTTACTTTTGACTCTTAGCTTTTTTCCAACGTGTACTGTACACACACATTCATTTTTTTCCTACATATAACCGAACCGGGTCGTGCAGAACACAAGCTTTCCTTACTTGCTTACTCCTTACGGCAATCCTTACTTGTCATAAATTTTGTCACTTTTAATGTCGACCACAAAATAAAAACCTTGTTTATACATTCATTTCCCCCCTTTCGCATCGCACAGTCTTCACTTCCAATGTATTTTCCTTCCAACTCAACTCAACTCCACACACAGACACACAAATACTACAAAAGTCGAGTGTGGAACCAATACGCGTAATAATACCCGGGTATTTGATGGCTTAGGTCGTCTAAAGTCGTAATATTCATTTCTTCCCTATAACCATTCCGCCCGCCCGCGACAAGGCACAAAAAAATGAAAAAAGAATAGTAAATAATGTTCAGACACAATAAACCCGGATTTCCTCCAATACTGTCAACATTATTACCCTCCCTACTCCATGCACACCTGATTGTTCAAAATGACCCTTATGTCATTTTTCGTATTTTGAACAGTTGGAGTAGTGATTCATTAAACTACTCAAAAAACTCACTAATGAAAGTATCAGAATTCTAGTGAAAAATGTACAGGAGATGAGAACACTGGGTTTGGAGAAAGCAGTGGCTAATGACATGAAAAATAAACCGGTTAATAGGAAAACCGCCGTAGATGCTGGCTAATTCGAGGGCATAGTTGTGTAAGAAATGAGACAGAAGTGCGTGAATATTTTGGCAAGGAATGGAATCAAGTGATAAATGATTTTGTATGATACGTACAGAAGAAATGGCAAATGTTGAGGGAAAAAAGGAAGAGTTGAAGAGAAATTTGAAGTAAATCAATGAAAAAATCAGGTGTAGTTTGTTCTTACATGTAACGTAACGTTCCAATGACATGGGGATGTAAGTAAATGTTATGTGGGAAGACTGTGAGGCAGTGAGGACAGAGAGTGAGAGAAAATGATGTGAGCACCAAAATAACACAGCTGTTTTGTCACACAAATAGGTGAAGTCAGAAAAGAAGAAGTAAAAAAGAAATGTGTCTGGTGAGTCCGGAGATGATATATCCTAATAATTCCTTTCCTCCTGGTTTGCATTTGCATTAGCATTTCCACTACACACCCAAGAAAGTTAAGTTTGAAGATGAGACGTTACTCTACGTTCAGAGAACAGAAATAAAGAATTTTTTCCTTCGTTTTGTGGCCAAAAAGCTAAAATTAAGTAGTAATAGACACACGCACGCAAGACTCACCGGCCCGCAACCAAGGAGACACAAGAAGAAGGAGAAACTCTCTCAAAACTTGTTATTCACTCGAATAATACAGAAAAATTATACGCTCCTGCCACTTTCTTTTAAAAATAGCATACATGTCCTTTTTTTTCGCTTCTTTTCCTTTTAACCCATCGCTCCTGTACTTTCCTCACCAAACCTTTTTTTTTGATATCCCTCAAAAAAATAACACTTCTCAAGTCATTTTCATTCAGTTTCAAAAAACCAAAGCAGAATAGAACAGAAGAGAAGAGAAGAAGGGTGAGTGTTTAGGAGCACATGGAAGGATATCATCATGGCATGGTTAGATTTGTGGGTTATAGGGAATTCAAATACCCGGGAAACTCATCAACAACCTGAAAACTTTGATAAAGAGCCCTCACACATTCAACACATCGGCGTCCAATCCTCCTCTATTCATCAAAATCTACCGTTTGCCCTCTCCACATCCGTATGGCACTGTGATGGCACACGAATCCCATTTAAATCCACCGCACTCAACCAACCTCTGGAGCCATCCATAACTTAATAAACTCCTCATCCTCATCCTCTGATCTGATCCACATCTTCACGGCCAGAAAGATCATCAAACGTGATAATCCAGAGCTCAGGATTTATAGCACACAAGAATAATGATCTCATGGTAAAAGCTGGAACTTACTTTTGTTGAATTTGTCTGCTCTGGTGGCGTTTTCGCGTGTGGCGGAGGTGGTTTCCCATGCAGTTGTTCACGTATCCTCTGAAGTTGGCAAATCACGGCTGACAGTTTTTGTTCACTTCCGAGTACAGATTCATCCCCACCGACTAACGGGGCCAATTCCGACAAACTGCAACAATCATTCTTATAAATTTCAGGATTTTAGATAATCACATATTTCCTGGACATTCCCAGGACGTTTTCATTACGGGAAGACGTAGTGACTTCTATCCTACCACAAATTAGGATGCGCGTATTTCAATCCTTAATTGCAGTTAATTGGGCGAGAATTTTCTGAAAATGGCATTCCAATTATTTCTCCAAAGTTAACGCAACTTTATTCTGAATATTTTGAGGCCAGATAAGGTCATTTTGATAGAATTCTTGTGTTTCCATCTTATCTTCGCTATCGCTGTGTAAACCTGAAGTAAGGGATAAAAAAGATAACCGGAACTACCGGGACTGCCGGTGTTTCAAAGGACATTGAGCCTGCCTCCTAGTCGTGCGCGTAAGTGAAGAATCGAGTTGGGCTTAGCGCGAGTGAATGGCCATGGCTACGCTACGCCACGCCAAGGAATCATGGAGAGACTCGGGCACATGTGCCTAACATTTAGAAAATTGTTGAACGTTTTAGAAACATGGATGAGTTCTCCATCTGGCATTGTGTTTGTTTATCTTTCGGCCGAGTCAAAGACAAGCTTTTACGGAATAAATATCGGGGAAACAAAAGTGGTCATGTAAATTGGCACTACAAACATGTTGGGTGTTAGAGGCAGAGAAGAGTGAAAGCACAAACCGCCCGCCCCGTCAAACACCCAGATGAAATACAGTTTCCTTTATTTAAACAATGGTAAAATATGCTCTTCCCCAGCCCTTCTTCTTCGTCTTCCTTTTAGCCCTTTAAAACTTCCTCGTCTTGGAGTAAAAATCTTTCTCAGTTTTGTTTTGAATACTTGGATCATTTTTAACGCTGTGGACTCAAACCATAACTTGAGGAACTGTTTCCTTGTATACTTCAAAACTTTGTTCCACAGACTATGATTCTGATCTGATTTTCAAACCCATGAACACTAAAATGTCCCACAGGCCACCCATTGCAATGAAATTCATGGAATATTTAAAAATTCAAGGATCTCGACACTTACCTGGCTTCAATGGATGCAGCCGACGGAGGAGACAACGTTTGATTTGGATATTGCTCAGAGTTGAATCGAGTCTTCAACCTCTTTAAAACATCATCCATTGATCTTTTATTGTTACGTCCATCCGTGTGATTCAGTGATGGGAGCGTGGGTGACTTATTTGAGGAAGATTCGCCAGAAATGGAGTCCCGACTATTTCGAATTCCATTTGACTTTCCTGCCATCACTACATTGTCTACGTCTTCGATCACGTCTGAACTTGTTCTTGAACAATAAGAACCCAAATCCGACATTTCATCTCCGCTCGTCTCCATTGGGCCTTCGTGTTCTCGAAAGCTTCCACCTTCAAGGAGTAACTCGTCGTCTCCTGAAGAAGGATGTCTGGATATTAAACTCAACGGCTCAGCTGAGTCCGCTCTGAAACTGTCCAAATTATTTTCTTCGTAAATAATTCTATGTGGAGAGGAAGACAAGCTCGGGAATCTCCCAGAGACTTGAGCTTCTTCAAATTTATTTGGTGGCGATTTCCGTTTGTTTGAACTCATTGTTTTAAATATTAAACACCGGGTATATTGTTGAAGAGTCGATTGTTCTCATCGGGTTGATTCTGAGTTGTGTATCTACAAATATAAAACAAAACAATGGATTAGTCCTCCAACAATACAATAGAAATTAAATTCTATCACATTATAATACAGAAAAGTGAGTAGACTAAATTCTATCCAAATTCTTCATGTTTTCTAATGTAGCGTTTATATAGTACTCCATAATAAGTAGGAAGGTTAACCAAAACGGTTTGACATATTCACACCGAGAAAACGGGTATGTTTGAGTCAGTCAACAGTCCTCATCATCGTATTAGTTATGCATTCTTATTTCATGTCTCCGCTATATGTTTCATGACATGAGACCAAAAATGCAAGATCATTCTGTGTGCACTTCATCACTAACTAGATGTGTTTCTAAAGAACATGACATTGCATAATAATATATATTTGAAAGAATCTTAAATCCTGTGCCTTCTAAAGTTAAATACAAATTAAACTAAATCATTAATATATTGCCCTTGCCCTAAAATTGTAAATTTTTAGTAAATGGAGCGTTCAGTTTTTTACCCTTACGTCATTCTTTAGGAAGTCTAGTTAACTCTGGACAAAGTTTGAACAAAAGGTCGAGGTCAATTTAAAACTGTCTGCCCTATTAGAATTTACAAAAAAAATTATGTTTAACCCTAATCAGAATTGTGGAAACTGTACGCATCCTGCCGAACTCCACTACTCCGAAAAGGAACCATTCAAATTATTTCAAGAACTTGGGACTTGTGTGTCTAGAATATCCTGAAAAAAGTGAGTGTTTTCAGTTTTTTTAGTGAG
Source organism: Protaphorura armata (assembly GCA_034700305.1). Classification (NCBI taxonomy): domain Eukaryota; kingdom Metazoa; phylum Arthropoda; class Collembola; order Poduromorpha; family Onychiuridae; genus Protaphorura; species Protaphorura armata. The sequence goes on from JAQIXO010000036.1 coordinate 9,785, forward strand.
TGGTAAGAAAATACCAGTTGTACAAGAGAAGCCGTGCAGGGAAAGCAAAAAAATTGAAACAAAGTGACTTTTTTGATAACACTCAAGATTAGAGAGAAAGTAGTAGTAATACTAGTAGGTCTGTCGCAACGTTTGGGATTTGAACGGATCATTTGAACTGAAACTGGTTTGTATTACACCCATCAAACTAAACAAAAAAAATCCAGAAAAAAAATTATACTAGTATTCCGCGACATTGGATGAATAATTTGACAGCAACTTTATTCAAATTGGTTTGTATGATTATTAGAAAACTGTCATCTTCAAAATTTCTCCAAAAACGAATAGGCCAAGAAAAATTAATTGAAATGTATTTTTCAGGAAGCACACAGTTGGTTTGAGTAAAAGACCACTGTGTCATGAAATACTTTGTTTCATTTGAAACTCGAACCCTACATATTTGTATTTTGTAACTAACCAGAGAATGAGAGTTGTATGGGTGCGGTAGTCGAACAAGTTGTATGGTTGTATCATGTTTAGTACATTATATATTTTTTATTATAATGCGGCAAAGCTAATACACATAATAAATCCGTAGTAAAAAAAGAGAAGACTGGATGAGATGGATTTGAGTGAGTGAATTGAAATGAACCTTGTTTCCTTATCGACGACGACTGACTCCATCCAGAGAAATGAATCAGGAAAGGATAACATGGAAAAGGGGAAACGTGTAAGTCAGCAATCCATTCTACGAATATTAATAAAAAAAGGACACAATTCTAGGATCCGTCCTGGATATGTTAAGTCCACGAGTACTGATATCCAATATTTTTTTAGGTACCATGTACTGTACAAGTATTTCAAAATTCAAGAGATATGGAATTATAATGTAAAAAAGGAATGAAAGAACAGCAGTCCTCTTGCTTCCTGAAGAGAATAAATTGCCTATTGGGACACGCCGTTGTTTTTTTTTCCTTCTCTTCTCTCCGGGTAAGATTTTGTTTGGCAGACAAAAACAAATTAATGCCAGATATGAGTCTGACAAAGATGTGACCTATGAAGTGACCTCCTTCTTCTTCTGACGACGACTGTGACTGCTGTGCTCTCTTCTCTTCTCCCACTATCTTCTCTCAATAAAGACATTCTTTCTTTCATAATTCCCCTTCGCCAACTCACTTGAATGAAGGAAATTATCAACCCATCCAATCTTTATAATTCATAAACAGCTTCATAATATTTGTCTCGCTGTTTAAATTGTTATCGCATTTTACGATTCGTTAATTTCTCTCTGACTCTCTTGGTCGTTCATACTCGTGTCATCCTTTGGTTTCGCAACTCCTTGCCCTTTTGTCAAATAATTCTGCATTGTAATGAATAAAATTCTGACTAAGTGCAGAACTTTGACTGAACAAACATGTCCGGGGGTTCTCCATCATCAATTCATACATACATACATACAAGAACTAAGAACCTAAACTGGGAGTGGAGTTTTTAATTATAAGTCTGCCCCCTGTTCTGTTCATTGGACAATAATAGTTACAAAGTTTGTGGGATACGAATTTGTGTGTGACCTAACCTTCTTGCGAATAACACTCAATGACCACGATACGAGAGTCAATTTGAGAATTAGAATTAAGATAGTGGAAATCCATTATACACAACCCCTAGACACCCATAATAATATCCTATGTACATCTTGAGAAACTTATGTTTTAACTCAATCATCATGCACTTCGTTTGCGCATTTTTATGTGCTCACAGTCTCTCCCACCATCGCATCCACTGCATGGCATGTGCACTTTTGTGTGGTTATTTGGCCCGAGATTTTTAAGACAAAAAAAAATTGCCATGTATGTAAATTAAACATTGCAGACTTCACTTGAATATGGACTGACGAAAGGAAAACAGAAACCATGACTCTCACTAATGCTTGTCGACTCAAAATGTTTGTAATAAAACTAAGCAAGTCTTTCTCAAGTTGATGGAGAAAAAACTAACATTTCACTTGAATCCAATCCTACAGTTCTGCAATACATGGGCTCAGGACTAAAAGGACCATGGGAAAATTAAAATGGGAATATAAAAGTCCGGATATGACTATTTTTTTATTTGCAACTTTTTTTGGCAATTCTATCCTGTCAGAGTACGTCGGTTTAATTTTTGGGATACTCAACAGTTACAATCTAATGTGAATCAACTGGATCATTCCATTCCACGGTTGAGTCCCATTGATACTTCAATAGTATGAGATGAGAACAAAACCAGTTAGCAAAGTTTTATGGTATCTTCATTGCTAGACCTCCCATTATATTACAAGCAAACTAATCTCAATCAGGTTAACCACTACTATTCAGAAATAAAACCGTTATTATTTTATATTGCTTTTATTATAACCAGAATCTCCCAGCACGTAAGAAAATTTCATTTTTACCATTATCAGGATTAAATGGGATTTAATTGTTGTTTGATAAATTTCTAATTATTTGCTACAATATTACATGTTTAGAAAATTTTAATGGATTGACACAAACAAAGATAAAATACAAGTGAATCCAAGCTTATTTTTCAAACTAGAAAAATACATTCTTTTAAAGTAAAATTATCTCAATGTGGTCAAAGCTATTCAAAGTAACTTAAAAGAGACTGAACTCATGGTCACTCATCCTTCGGACAATGAGCGGTATTGTGAAATCCGTAGTATTGCGTATCTGGCAATAAAATAGCAAATCCGTCATTTTATTGAACCCATGCGCCCATAACTGCTAACATCTTGCAAAATAATCTCTCTCAGTTTTTTTGATTCTTTACAGTAATTCATAACAAGGTTATACGGACGTTGCTGTTGCTGTGCATATGTTTCTTCTGAATTGAAAGATAACGGGCGGACGACGACATGTTCAAAGTCATAATACCCTGGAAAAGTATGTGTGCGTGTAGAACCAGCCAACTCGTGATAGCAAAGTGTTCAAAATTTGTGTACCTGTCGTCGTAAATGTCAATTGTCCATAAGAAAATGTGAACATTACTACAACCCATTCAGGTAATAGGCGGGCTTTAGTGTTCTAGATTGATTTATGACTATAAAATTTAGGCAAGAAATACACACAATTTTTAGTTTCAGGGAGGTTTCAATATATTTGAAGAGTAAAGGTAATAAAAAAAGACTTGGCTTCTCCCGTCGTCTTTTTTGCCAAAAGTCTCCACGGTTGATCTTTATAGACTGTGTGGAAGAAACAATGATTGAGAGATGAGTTTGTTAGAGACTGTGCTGTGGTTTAGAAAAGAACACTTCATTTTTAAACCATAAGGTGAAAATGAGGTCTTATGGGAACTCATTCTGTCAAGGCATAATCCTGGTGCACTTTTCACAGAGTATTCATGGGATCAGTTAATCGAAAAATGAAGTGGGGATGGATGAGTGGTTCAAACAGAAACTAACAACCGTCTAGAACTACAAGAAAATGTACCTTCTGAACAACCAACAAAATATATTCAAAAAATCTCAGGCCCAGTTTGTATAATTTTGTCTAGGAAGAGAAGAACACACTTAGACTATAGACTATTATGTCAACCTTAGCCTCACAAAAATGCTGGCACTACATCTTATTATCTCATTGGAAACAATCTTAATGAAGAATTATAGAGACTGTGAATTTTCGTTTGCCAGCTAGAGCTTAACATTTCTCCTTGGGAGTGCCATCCCATCCCATCCCATCCAAGTCTACTACATCACGTTTCTTTCTTTCCAGACAATTAAATGCTTCCAAAATTGTATTCCAATCAAGAGTGACTGACTGGTGTGGTGCGGTGAATAATTAATTAGTAGAACTAGCTAGCTAGCAATTCAAACTTTTTGGCACGCATTCATTCCGACTTGAAGCCCTACATTGATTCAACTCCCGGCCTTGCATTCTGTTCCACTCAATCACGTCCACGTTCATAGTATAATTTGAATGCCTTGGATCTCACAGAATTGAATCAACATATCAACCACTTACATTTGCATCACAATAAATTTAAAGTTTAATTTAAAATGATCAAATGTTGGCCCAAACTATGTATTACTCGTCGGTCTAATTAAATAATTCAAATTTATTATTTTCTTTGACTCAACAGAGATAAGAAAATCGGATGGTCTGAAGATGTGAGTTTGTATGGAGAGAAAGTCCTATTCCTATTTATATGTTAAGAATAAGGATGATTAGTAGGGGGGATTTTCATTAAAGAGAGATAAGCATATTCTAGACAATTTCATGACAATTCCACGGAGCTACTGATTATGCGAATAGAGAAACCATCCAATGTAATATTGAAGCAGAGCACATTGCATTGTTTCATGTCTGCTTTCAAATGTATATTTGGAAATCCGTTAGCCTCGTATGACTGGAGAAAGTCCTAATTGCATAGTTGGAAGTTATTTGAATTTAGAACTGTGTTGACTTGTGTGAAATACATTGTATAGGAGTCAGTGAATGACTAGCATGACGTCAAGAGTGAAGACTACTGAAGAGAATAATAGAATAGATGAGACTGAGAATAGAGCTGGGTTGGTTTCATAGTCATTATTCACGGAAGCCTGGATGGGCATGGGCGACATGGGGTGGGTGTCTTCCTCATTGTTCTCGTCTCTCTCATTAGCTCTGCTGGCATTCCGTGGAGGAAGGACGAGAGCCAATGAGAAAACAAAAGGTTTTTGGCTACAAATTGGCACTCCTTAACATTTGACCCGGTGCCAAATTGCTGACTCTCTCCATATTATTGTTACACTCTCTCTCTTCTAAACTTCCCTTTTGTCTCTCACTATCTCTTCAGAGTTAAATTTAAGACTTTACTTTTTTTTGTACTCGAGCTCATTCAACCAACAACACCTATCAATTCCTCCATGTCTCAAATCCACAATCCTTTCCTAACCTTAACTCTATAACTCTTTCAAGACGTTCTACTGTAGTAAAGATGCTGTGGAAATTCTTCTGGCTGAGAATCCTACTGTATCCTTTTCTAAAAAAAGTTTAACAAAACTCCAATTCCCTTCAACTAACCTTAAGACTCCTACGACTATCCATCACGATGAGTGAGTGACTGGCATTAAGACATACACGAGGCCCAAAAACCCAGCTAAAGCTATGAACTCCTCATACTCTTTGTACATACATGTCCTAATACTATGCGTACTCATTATCACAACAAAGAGAATGATAAGTGCAAAAATAGTGAGAAGCTCAGGAAATAGAAATAGCCCAAGCTCTTCAAATAAATAAAAATGTGGGATTCAACGGAAACGTAGTTGAGTCGTGAATCACGTCGAAATAAATAAGAAGTGCCCAGTGGACTGAGCAGTGGTAGTGGTAGTGGACTAGCTGGTTATGGCCAATGGGTGCATGGATGGAATGATTGCAAAAGAAGTCAAGCTCACGGTGGTTTTGTTGGCAATCCCCAAGTTTTTTCCATTCCTCTTAATAGTCGTCTTCTTTCTTTTCTTTCTTTCTATGTCCCGTAATGGACTCATAATTTTATGGGCACCAGACAACAAAAGGAAGCCGTTGGGGCTCAAATAGACTTGTTTCTTCAGAAAGCCTTATTCATACACTCACTCAGTTTATTTATCGCCAGTGATATTTCACCGTCAAATGAGGAAGGCTTTTGCTCCACTCTCCAACAAAACTCGTCCTTTAGATATCCAAAGACATGTTTTCTCATTCAAGGTAGCAACAGTCCCGGAACAACATTCAGAATTGGCGCAGGTCAGAGGCTGAGGGTGCGAAGACTCAAATACCAATACTTTCCATTATCGATCATCCAGATTAATGAACAGGGGTTTCCTATCAGTATCGGGGTTCGGGTGTTAGAATGGCTTCGCCAGTCTTGTGAGTTCGATATATAGAGATTTCGGTGTCACCTCACCTAACCCATAAGTCACAGAAAAGTGTCAAATCTCATGTTTAATACAATACTATTTACATTAAACAGTACACATTCCATTCTATTTCTTAAAAGTTCTCAATGTATTTAAAGGCGTTAATATCGCTAATTGCTTCTCTGCCGCACTCATTAAATTGTCCACATTAATTTTGATTACCACTTTACTTAGTTGATGGTCTGAAAGATGTCGACCCACGGGATTTCGGTGAAATCAATACCGAATAGAATAGTTACAGGAGACTAGTCCACACAATGAAATTTCTGGACAAGGTTTTGTCCCAACTTTTGGACGGGTCATATGGGATAAATAAAGGAAGACTAATGTAAGGACGCTGATGTCCATGTCCCACAGTCCCACTCATGCACTCACTCACTCTATTCCCCGGAACGACACAAAAAGAGAAGTGAAGAATGCCAGGGTCCAGGACAAACGAGGAAGTAACGACCGGAATGGAGGAAACACTGAATATGAGAAAGGCGAGTGATTGTGGGAGCAGAAGAATAAAAGTCCTTTTCTTGAATAGACGAATCATTCAAGAATCAATAGACCATAAACAATAAATACATCGTCTCGCTTTCACCGCAGAAATATTACACTCTTTCCATCCGATTCTGTCCTTCTTTCTTTCCTTTTCTCCCATTGATTCCGCTGGTTGTATAAACATACACACACACACACACACACAAGTCAATAGACAAATTCAACATTCATCAGAATAAAGAAGAAAAGGTCTTCCCTTGTACTCATTCTTTTCAATAGTTGCACGAAACCAAAAAAAATGATCAGTCAGTCATTGTATTGCCAAATGTAAACCTTGCTGGGGTTGTTTCTGACAACACAGTAAGAAATTTTCTGGGCGACCATATTATTGAGAAAAACTGTGATTGTCTAGCGCGGACTCTAAATTTATACTTCAATTACGAAATTAACTAATCAATTAGCAGGTGGCATCGTTTTCCTGGAAAGCATTCACATTCTTTTTCTTTCGTATCCTGCTAATACATTTAATGAAGGCTGAATGATTAATTAGTGTAAGTTAGAGTCATGAGTAGGAAACGCTTATAAGAATAGCACGGTTCCAATGTTAATATAATTTGTAACTAGGGGTTCGGAATGTTCTAATTGAATTTCAAGACTTCAGTAGAACCTTTCATTCTAAAATAAAATTTCTGGTGTTTCGAAAAATGCGTGATATATTGATAACATACTCACGACTATGTACAAGACAAAAAGACACATACTAGTATTGACTATCTAAAGACGTCAGTGGAGGAGTAATAAATCAAATCATAAAAAATGGTACACTCCACAAGACATGAGGTAAAAATTCAAAGAATAAGGCCATAGTTTATCACATTTTCTTTTTTTATACTACAGTCTCTGTCTACACAGGAGTTTGGAGTCAAAAAAAGCCGTTAACAACACTTGATAGTAAATTGCAAATCTTAGTACACGCAAGTACAACATGTATATCTACTCTCCAGGCTCAAAAATTGCCAAAACAATTTAGAACTGTTTAAATTAAAATGATATTCTAGAACAATTAAAAACTTCCGGTTTGAATTCTCTCTAAGTTGAAAGTAATGGATTAAAGTGCAGTGAGGGAGGAAGTATGGAAGACATGACTGGGATTCCACTGGTAGTGCTGACGCAGAGCATTGACCTCCTCAAGTGAGAACTGATTTGTTTGAAAGATTTCTTTATCGTCTGAGCGTACATTACGTTAGAAAGAAACTACATTGAAGGAAGAGGCTCTTTTAGAGTTTGTTCAGCTCAGTTGAATGTTAAATCGACGTCTGGCTATTTTGAAGTAAGAAGGAAGAAACACAATGTCGATTGTTTAGAGAAAATGAGAAAAGAAAGAGGTTTGGGCGGAGAAGGAGCATTGGGTGAGAATGGCTTTAATAGCCAAGTGCATTCTAAGGTCGGGGAGTCTGGTCTTTTTCAACCCGCTTGACATTTATCTTCTCAAGTGCTTTTTTCTAAGAGTACCTTCCTTACATTAACTTCTTTCATAGGGATGAATCCATACAATTGAAGACACAGGGCAGAGCCCATGGCCAAGTCAAGAAGACTCAAGAGTTGCTTTTGAAAACAACTAAACTAAACCACAAAGATGGACTCGAACTTGACTACACACATAACATTCAAAGATTTCCACATTGCAAAGTCTACTTCATCCATCCAATGTCTCCTTTCATCTAACAAGTGTTAGTCAGTCAGTCAGTCAGTCATTTTTCTCAATCTTCATTGGATGTAAATTACATGACACCACACCATAGTCATCTTATTGTCATTCATTGGTCCAAAAGTTCTTTTTTCTCTTTCAGAGTTTTATCATGTAGACTCCACGATATGGATACGGTATGCTATCCATATCACCATTTCATAACCTCTGGCTCCATGTTCTACAATAATATAATAGTCGGTCAAATTCAAGTCCCTCTCACAAAATGGATGAGGGGAGAGCAATTAATGAGCTCTTATTCTAATAGTCATTTCAAATCAAATCAAAGGCAACGCAAATGGTAAAGGCGTCACTTTCGCTAGTCACAACTCCAAATTCTCATATTGTCAAAATCATAATACTGAATACTATCCCGTGGAGCAAAACTTTGTTTCGAGTGCTCTGTGTGTCTCGAAACGGGTCTGTTGTTTTAAATGAACGTATTTGTTTCTCCATAATTAGACTGACTGTGTTATATTTCCTATTATACGAAAAAACATTCCATGGATTTGCTTGAAGTACCAGCCTTGCAATTTTCTACTGAACCTCAGGACTGAGACTGAGACGACTCTTTCTGTCTGTGTTTCATTAAACAGAGCCACGTCTCAATAAAATTGGAAGAGACCAATTGGCTTCTGGGTGGCTGGATCTTATGATGAGAATGAATTTCCTTTCCTTTCCCCCTCAACTGTCACTCGGAACCTCATCATTTCCACCAAGCGACAACTTACTCAAATCCAATGTTATGTGTTGTGTGTGTTTCGATCCCACGGGTAAAAGTACAAGAATCCTACAACGGGAGAAGTTGTACATCGTATAGTAGTCGGAAACGAGGAAGTCAAAAAACTCGGGCCCGTCTTTCTTTACACATTTCCATATTTATTTCATTGCCAAACCTTGCACATTGCACAAGTCCCCGTTACTTTTTGCATGTATATTAGTGCAAAGTATATAACATGGGAGGAGTGTACATGATGATGATGAGAGTCAGTGAAAAAACAGCTCTTCAAATCACTCCCTGTATTTTGATTCTGACTGGGAGTAGTAGTATGGGACCACCGGCAGTTTAGCTCTTCAGCCATGACAAATCACACATATAATTCTCAAGCATCAGCATCTTTCCTGCACTTAGCTTGCACTTGCACACATCAAAATCCGTAGCATTAGCTTCGCCAAAAAATCTCAATTCAGAAATTCAGATTGAAATGATTTTCCTCGTCAGCTTAGTTTATATGAACTATCTCCAGGCGTATCTTCCTAGTATTCTCTCGATGGAATAAATTGTGCGTACAAAACTTATCTCCTATATTACAGGACAAGCGTGAAATGAAAGATTGATTAAAATGAAAGTCTTGATTCTCTTGATTGAAGTGTCAAAGCTTCACCTTGGCTGTACTTTCTCTCGTATCATCTTAAAGAAGTCAAGGTCTTGACCTAGGATTAATACTTGTACACATTACCTCAAAATGTACGTTATTATATTAACTATTATATGTGCAGCATTAATTTTAGCATCAAATGTCAAAGCCAAAACCTATGAGGCATTTTTAACATAATGAAAGTGAAAGTGAGTAAAGTATTCCTATTTGTTTGTTACATTGCAGTTGTACACAAAAATTAAGTGAACCACTGATCACAACCAGTCGCCACATCCATCTCTAGCTCTATCCACCTTCCATTCATTCCTGCATGGACCACGCATGTACATATCCATGTATATGTGGGTTAAGTAAAATGCCAGAATGTCAAAAACAAAAGTATAGTAACGGCAAGTCAAGTCAGTTGTCAAAAAGAGTTATCAAGAAGATTTTTGACAGGAACAGATAACACAGATGGAAGAAGTAAACATGGATACAAAGATACAAGGCAGACAGGAGTCATCCAAAACCAGGATCCCTTGGAGACACTCATTTGTGGCAAATCAGTTCAACTGCTCTAGACAATCATTCTCAAAATGTGAAGAAAATGAATTGGACATGAATTCCTGCTCATGAGAAGGACAATGCAGAGTGCATTTTGCGTAACCCTTAACCCAAGTTTTCTTCAAAGGTTCTTATAATAAATTGTGTCATTCACTCACTCCACAAGGGATACTAATGGTCTTTTTTGGGGTGATTGGACCCATCTGGCTCAACCGACCCATACATACTCCCAAATAAAAGAGTGAAATTTTTGACTCCTTCAATTGACTCTTTTGGACAGAGTACTTGAGAATACAGTCACATACATACGGTGCACACACTTACACACACAAAAGCATTACCTATCCATCCATACATCCATGTAATTCTGTGTTGGGCTTTGTCTTATTAGTTGTGTTGTATCAGTTAGTGCTCTACTACACTACACACCCAACCTTGGTCGTGGGTTTGACTTTGACTGTACCAATTGTCCTGGATGAAGTTTGGGCCTGGATTTAAAACTTTTAAGTCACACACATGTACAACAGAAGGGGATTTTCTTTTGTTTCACAACTCTCATCCCACGCCCTCAAAGGTCCCAAAGTCCTCCGGACCCTTCTTTCATCTCCAAGACACTCTTTGTTTTTCCTCACTCACCAACTTCATAATATCAATTATGTATTTTTTTTCCTCCTTTACAGCATATTTCCTCTTCCAAATGGGAAACCAATGGAAACGCAATAGTGCAAATGCAATGCCATGCATGCAAGGACTCCCTTCACTTAAACTTGTCGTTTGAACCCTCCGCTTTAGCCCTTAAACATCGTAATGAAAGTCTTGGGTCCACAAATATATCCCTTGGAGACCAGAATCAGACTACCACCTCTTCTATTGTTGTGGACTTCTATTCTCTACCACCACCCAGACTTATTCTTTGACTCCAGATGCAGATGTGTTCAGCGTATACTCAGGTTTAACTTTTCAAACACAAATACACAACAGACATCCCTCAAGGATTTGCTCCCCTTGCGTTTTCTTGAACTTGAAGGGATAGTTATGCAATTTCGGATTGGAATATTATTTCATTAACGTAACAAACTGTTTGACTATTTCCGAATTAAATATTTTCAATTTAAAAAAATAATAAATGATCACGACACATTTAGTCTCAAAATATTTGCAAGGATTAGTCAGAGTCAGAGTCAGAGTCAGAGTATTCTTTATTAAAGTCATAATATTCCATACAGCCATTCAATTCAGTACAATAACCAATTTGATTTCCAATGGGTGGCACATTATTCCGACTTAAAAAGCTCACTGTTTAAAACAGCTGAAAATTAATAACTAATTGCTTAATTAATTATAAAAACTATTCTTTTTTTCCGAATCATTTTCAAGCAAAATTAATCCATGAAGTATTTGGGTCTGAAGCATTGCATGATAGCCAATGTCGAAATGGCTCACCGAAAGTGGTTAGTACGTATTGAAGAATTGTTTGAAAGAAAGTATACAATTTCTGGGTGACCCGGTCGTCGCATGCAAAGCAATCTTTGGAAGGAACATTACATGCATCTGCTTACAATTACAATCAACAAGGTACACCCTCCAAATGTTGTATTAGTTCCTTACAATAATAGTCCCAAGATCCTTTCTCTGTGACTTAAAAAGACTCGACGAGCTAATTTTCATAAATAACCCCAACTCTATTACTTCGCCATTTCTTTGCCCAATAATTTCTCACATGGTTTTTGACTCTGGGGAGTCCTCATACCCTTGGAAGTGGAAACTATCCTCAAATTCGTTTAAAGACTTTTTGAATTGCACCAGTCTGTCTTTTGAATTACTTTCAGGGCATGGGTTATTCCACTTCCCCTGTCCTGCACCCAAGAGGAAGCACAGATGATACAAATAACGACTGTTCCACTCTTCCAAACCGTACGTTGCTAATCATCGAACAAAATTGCAAGAGAACAGATGAGTGTCCACTAAAACTCAAAGTTCCACTTAGACAATGGTTATAGAAAGACTGACTCCACAGAATTCCCAATGCTCATAATAAAATGATATTTTACATTTTATGTGGATTGTGGTCTCCTCCTGAATTGCATAAAAACCTGCCTCTCGAAAACATACGGAAAGACAAGATGGTATTTCGCCATACCTTACGGGCAAATGTCAGTTCATAATACTATTAGAGTTATTAAATAACTCGTAAAACTATTTCTGATAATTCTGCCATAGTAAATAACCAAATGCTGTTAAATATGGATTCACATCTGTCGTCAAACAGAAAACTGATTGTGCATTGCATTTGGTTTCATCTCGGGCGACTGTTGTTTCGGTATTACGAAGGAAATTAAAGCGGTGAAGGACACGAGTCTCAAAGAAAACCTTTGTGTCCAAAAACAAACAGGAGGCAGGCAAACGCGGAATGATTGCATAAGTTTTTTTTTGCATATATCGGAATAACTCCAAGAGACCATGACAGACCCATTTTTCTGCGATGTCTTCCTTCCCTATATAACTATCAGGGGAATCCAAATAAACAAAACAAAACCAATTCCCGAATTTCGGTGAAACAGAAGACGGACAGACAAACAGACGTTGACTGGTCTGGTCTTTGATGCATGTTAAGATATCGAGAATAAAGCAAACTATTGTTGCCTCTCTCTTTTTCCATTTCCATCCAACCATTCCATGGGTCATGTTCTAGTTCTACGAGTCAGAGTCAAAGTGTTTGGTATTATTTATGTATTTTAGTTTTGTGGGTAGAATCCATATCTAAAGATCACACAAAATCTTTCAAGGGAATAACTGTGGTTACATATTTTCTTTCTCCTTTTTTTTAAAAAAAAAAGTGTGCCTCCTCCGTCCATCAAATAAGTTGGTTATAATTAGACATATTTTGTCTCTTGTTCTTTCCATTTTCCTATTTCTTTCCATCTCAATCCTATGCTCCCTTCCCTGATCTCGTACATTATATAGTATTGCATACATATTCACCGTACCGACAGATTTCCAAACTTCCCAGCTTCCAGCCTTGACTTTTCCCCGTCTCAAAATTGACGGAGAAAAACGGTCCTGTGAAGTTTTGCCGCCAATCCATTTACAACAATCCATAGTGCTCTGTGTGAGCATATTGCATGTCATTTTCTTTTCCAGGAATAGATGGGTTCAATCCTCAAATGACTCCAATACATAAGTTTATACAAGGAAGATTCCATTCCATGCCATTGCAATGCTGTACTACTGCTCACAAGACGAAATCACTCCGGCAAAAATATCAGATTCAATCATATCCGTGCATGCATACCTTTTCGTCCACGCTTCGTTGATTCTTTTTCACTCTACAACATTTTCTCAACAATCTGACGACTGTTTTTGTTTCATTCCATCCATTGTCAATTCTAGACATCACAAACATTCCATTCCAATCCCTTTCCATTCAATTAAAACAACATTAAGCGTAACCAAATTACTTTCTTTAGTAGAGTAGCCAGTACGTAGATATTTAACTGGGAAGCCCATCAATTTTAAATCTCCAGACCAGTCATTACCTATTTGGATTGGATGGTTCGATTTCATGGGCAGACATGGAAATTTCTGGTCAAATGTATCTTCGCTGGCTATATAACGTGTAGCATATGGTGATAGACTGATAGAACCGACGGCCAATTGTTGGCAACTGTAGTGTCTGAGCTGACGAGGCATAGCAAGTCAACATTTGTATGATCATCCACTATAGGACATAGGCAGCATTCCCAAACAAAGCTTATCTGAATAATGAAGACCATTCGATTCTTCTGCACGGTCTAATGTAAGTCTGACAACAATAAAAGGAAAGTCAACACTGAATTGCTATCTTCTTTTATTTTATTCTTATTCCATGCCCATATTCCATTCATTCATTCTGCGTAGCCAGTAACAATGAAACGTTTTCCTGGAAATGAATTCTTTAGAGTATGCGTTATCAATTTCAATTATGAGTCAAGTATGACATTCTTAATATTCTTATATTTTATGAAATATTAGGGCCGTAATATTTTCAGATGTCTTTCTTCTATATCGTCTTCAAAATCTAACTATAAGTAATTTCCCACAAATCCTATACGTTAGAAGAATATGGCAGAACAATGTCAAATATGTTTTGTCGTCGGTTGCCGTACATTGGTGGAAAACACCTCAAAATATTATAGATAAGTGATTTGTTCGTGCATGGTGTTACTTTCACGTCCAACTTAACAAGCCCTTGGCTAGACTATGGCTTTTAGTATATTTAGCGTGATATAATGTCAAAAAGTATTGCGTATCTCACATGTCCGAAGCACGTACAAAAGATTTTTATAAAATTGTTTTCATTTACCAGATAGAGGTCCGTGGAGATCTCGGATACAATCAAATGGAGTCAGTCATGTGTTTGGAACAATTTCACATACGGTATTACAAACTTAAGTATCAATTAAATAATGAAATCCTTTGTTCATAAATAATACGCTCTCGATTGATAAAGTTCGACAATCACGTCAAACGTTTAGTGCTAAAAGCACGTGGCGCTCATGAGGTAATGTTACGTAGTAGTATGAGATGTCCGGCTTCGTATAGTTTCAAATAATATGTCACACATTGACACAACAAAATCAGTTATTAGTCGCAATGATCACACGATTTAATGGATCAAAAGTTAAGACACGACATGTTGTCACTGCCCCCACGTTCACACCTCGTGATTATAGTTCACTCAAGATGAATCCGATTGAATCGGTTCATAATACAAGTTCTCCTACTTGTAAACATTTTACAATGTCTATTAAACGTTTACAAAATGTCAAGAATTTTGTGACAGAGCGTAGCAGACAGAAAGTCAGGGAAGAGAAAGTTGTTCCGGTGAATCACAGGGTCTGAAATTATTACGTGACGGGATGTTCTTTTCTTCTACGATACTCTGGCAAGTCGTCTAACCTTCTAAACTCAACATATGATGATACAACGTACCGTACCCGTAACCGACTTTGAGTTCAAACGTCTGGCGGGCATGACATTCACCGATTCACCGATTCACCGATCATGTCACTTGAACCCAATGTAAAAAGTAAAAACTGTCTCAGTTCTTTCGCATACACTTCAATCACAATTTCTTAAGTTCTTTACTCTGGTTTACTATTGTTTCTTAAATTGGACTAGAACGACGGAGTATATGTAAATGCTCAAACTGAGCAAAACTTGTGTCGGTCAACGTTACCGGCGGATTGAATTGTTGAAGGTGTTTAGTCGAAGATTGCACAGAGTAAGCAAAAAGTCGTATATTGTTTGTAATGTAATGATGTGGTCATTGAGTTGACCCTAGTTGTGATTGTTGTGCACGTTTGATTGTTTCGAGGAGAAGAGGAATGTAGTTCCTTGGTGGAAGGAATAGAGAGGTATGAGAGTTAGTGATTGTTGTGTAGGGTGTCGGATGAAGGAATAAAGCGGATGAAGATGAGGAGTGTGGACCAGGGATGCTGGAGCAGATGAGATGAGATATTTTGTGAAGAAGGAAGAAGAAGAAGAACAATTCTTGGTAGAGGATAAAGAGATCTGCGCAGAGAATGGGAGAAGGCTGTTCTGTTTGGGTGAGAGGACCAATGCAGGAAACACGAGCGAGTGGAACCAATGTCTTTTCAACGAACACGGACCTCCGCCCGCCAATGTAAGGAAACCATCCACATAAAACCCATGCTCAAAGTACATGGTTCGAAACCATCTACAACACACAAAATATCATCTCTCTCTCCATGGTCCAACCCAGGAACGTTTCAAACCACGCCAAGACAATCATCTATTGTGTTCTAGTCTGAACAATAGAAACCAAACTCAACTTTTGTCATCCTCACTACCTCCTTCCACTTGCGCACTTCTTCTCACAGATAGTCCTTTTTACTTCCCAACCAACCAGTCACAACTAAAATTCACCTGCACCAATCCAAATCATCACACCTTTTCCCCTCAACCCGGACAATAGACTATTGTTCTCAGCACATGAACCCAAATGGAGTACTACAATCCTACTTTCACTCTCAATTTACTTTCTCCTTCCTTACAACTAACTACAGGGCAGTTAACAAACATAGCCCCCTAAATATATGGTTTCACCTTTCACCTTGATTAACGTAAATTAGTCCAAATCATCACACCTCCGAAAATATGCAAATGCTGCTATCACGCAAACTGTACTAAATACAATAATTTACAAGTCGCTTTCCCCAAAATCTGTTGCGCAGCTTGTAAATTTTAGATCCAAAATTCTACGATTAATTTTAGTGTTAAATCGCCAATTTCAAAGCTCACATTTTTTTTGATAAGTACAAACAAATGGCCAAAGCCCGTTGACCCTTATTTCAGCAATATTGCAGAATACTAGCGAATTAGTGGCGAGGAATGTTTTGCAGTATTGCAAATTATTGCGAATCACCTTTCGCTTTAGAACAATGTCTATGACTACGCAGTTGTAATTCGCACAATGTTCCGATTGCAATTCTGAGCACAAGCTAAATCATTGGTTTTGCATATTCTACCCGGATAATGATAATTCGAAGACATTTTTTGGCAATAGTGGCGCAAATGTTTTAAACATTTGTTCAACCACTGGTATTATGATGTTGACAGATTTAGCGGTCAATGGTTGCATATTCTACAAGGCCAGCATTTTTTGCTCGATCGAGTCAGTAAGATGAGGGGCTGAAAAATCTCTCATTTGAACGAATACAAACATGTATCTGTAGAAGAGAAACCGTCCTGGCCTCGCGTCATTCGCCTCTAACTTACTACTACAAAAGCGAAGAGTTTCTTAAAAACCATTAGTTGAATAATTTTTGAAAACACGGCGTTTTTAAAAAATTAGAGATCAATACTTGTTATGTACTGTATTGACGAAATTCAGTTGTATTTTCTAAAGTGGACTAAACTTTTGAATGATTGGCGATCTTCTTGATTATCCTGTGTGTTTTGCAGGATGGGTTCATTCTCATCAACCGTTACGCTGCTTTTGCTTTGTCACCAAGATCTCTATCAGACGTTTCTCTCGATTCCTGTTACTAGTGGACCAGAAAACCCAAGTGGAATACAAGGGAACAACATGTAAAAGGAATAATAATTGGAATTGGAATCCTGTGTGTATGTATGCTCTCCATCCAAGTACCCTTCTAAGCTAAAGCTACGTTACAATTGTAGACACGCTAATAATGCATGCATGTGCTAATATGTGAGTGAATCCACTTGAGATTTCGTCAGAATAGAACAAAACATTCAGGGACCCACTCCTCTGTTCTATCATTGTCAACCCCAGTCTCTCTTTGAAGTGACTCTTTTCATTTTTTTTCTTTTAAAATGTGAAATGAACAAAAGTAAAAGTAACGGTCGTCGGACCTTACAAAAGGATTCTCGTTGTAGATTGTCATAACCCTACTTTTTAGGAGTCCAGTGCATGCCTGCCCAGTGCGATGTACAAAAATATACAACCACTATTAATATAATTTTGTAATTTCCAAACACACACGAGTTCAAATTGAGACACATATACATTTAATTGGATATTTCATGGATAGTGCTATTTTCAGTTTGGAAGGATATTGAATGTCCGGTAGTAAATAGGTTGAGTATATGTGGAATGAGATGAGATTAAATAGAATATTGTAGTAGATGGCCAAGGTAATGCGTACTTACTTTCTGCAATAGAACAAGTTTTGTGGGTTTATTTTTGTGTAAAAGACATGGAAGCTGAGCTAATAGTTAGTACAGTTATTCTACGGTTGCTATTTTCTTTTTTAGAAATTGCCCTCTCGGTTCGCTGAGCTTCACCTATGGTTTTTCAATAAGGCTAATGGAACATATCAAAGGATTGATAAATCTTTCAATATTTTGGGGAAGATGTTGCGGTGTATATATATGTAGAGACATGGGGTTTAGTTATCGGTACCGTAACCCGAGTTATTCGGATCGTATCCTATCGTATAAATAGGAGCACACCTCAGCGTCAAGGAACATAATGTCTCTCCTACCTTTCTCTCCTCTTACTTTCTTTATGGCTATGTGTATCTCAAGGGTCTTATTTATTTTTCCTCTCCATTGACTCCTTCCATACTTTCACAGGGAAGGAAGAACTTTAACGTACGTACAAGAAGGAGTCAAGAAAACCACCAAAACCAACCACTGAGATGCTCTTATAATGTGTTGTTTCCTTTCCTTAATACTTTTCTTTCCCTTTTTCTAGAACTGTACATAGTGTACCTGTACCTGTGTGTTGGATTCCGGTGTTCAGTACGGCAGGTATTATGTTCTGCACTACTTTTCTGCACTACATTCCAACACACGGGGCTTGCATTCCAATCCAGTGCATTTTGCAAACTGAAAGTAATCGATAAGCTCCCACCAAGCATTGAACAACACATGAGTTCCTTCTGCTACGCTCACTAAACAAACCCAGTGCTCATCTCAAAAAAAAAAATTCCACTTGTACTGGAATGTTAATTGAAATTTTTTTTCTCAGAATTTAACCAAGAAAAAGTGATCGGAAACTTATTTACTAAAACTTTTTTTTTCTCGATTAAAACCCCATGTCATGTGGTTGGTCGGATGTTCGTTAATCTAAATTATAAATGAATTTTTATTTTGGGTGCACGTGTGCATACTAGTTTCGAGTAAGTATGAAAATCATTTGCAGATTCTATACCCTAAAGCTGTATGATTATTGGGGAAAAAATTAGCGTCTGCTTAACGATTATAAATTTACAACAGGCTGTAAGTGCATGTTGGCTCAAGTGTGAATTCATCCTGAAATCAGTACATGCCCACTCAATGCAAACAATGAAAACGCATTTGTAGTATAGCTGTATAGTGTAGACATGGTATAATTATAATTTGTTTTCTCCAATAGTCCCAAGTACATCTTCAGCTGGGCTCCCACTTGACATCCCAGCCAACATCATTTGTGTTTATCAAGAAAAGAAAGAAAAACTCCTCACTTGTGAGTATTATTAGTGAATTTTTGTGGAGAAGGATTGATTTACGAAACAAGAGCTTACTCTAGAACGCACTCCTACTTTATTCTCAAAAAACAACATTATTGTTGATTGGGAAATTAAAAAAGGTGGTGGTGTTTTTCCTCATGTTACTTGGTCTTCGAAAGAATTTCCAGCCCAGTGACTTTCACTCACTAGCCGTATATAGCACTGACCCTCTTGTCCAGGTTAAAGAACCGGACCAAGTCCAAAAACTATTTCGTTCCATACATTTCCTAGAATGAAGCAATTACTCGTCTAAGTTTTCAACAAATAGTGAAACAAGTTGGAGTTTGGTTGGATGAATTTTCTCATTTTCTCCTCCGTGGTCCTCATTCCCTGTCTGACTGTATGTGGATGAGGAGGACTAGGACTCTTTCACACAACTTTCTCTCATTCTTTTTAACCCGTTTCTTCCATCCATCCCTTCTCAAATTAAGTATCTTCTTCTCCTTAAGGTCGTCATAGTTCTGTTCTATGTAGTTCTATCCTACCATGCATTCCTACACACACGACCATGTCTAATCTTAACTTTCCATTCATTGTAAACCCCAATCCATCTCAATATTCTCGGACGACTCTACTCCATCCATTTCATTTACTAGACGTCTTATTTGAACCAACTATCCGTCTGTCTGTCCATCCTTTCTCTGTCCATTCCCATTATATCCAACCCAACGTAACTTTACTTCCAAATTTCCATTCGCCTTGTCTTCCATAGGCCTGGGCCTTGGACTCATCCAGAGATGAACTTTCTCCTGACTTTCAAAACATTATCATTTAGGACTCGGGCGGACGGATGGGGTTCCATGATTTGCAAACAATGGTTTAGCAAAAATCCTTTGAACTTTTCAGCCCGAGTGGAACATGAAAGGCCCTTTGTTTTAACAGACTACCCAAAAGTAGTAGTGTTAGTTTTCTAGACACACACACGCACACAGACACACCAGGCCTATGTATCATTAAGTAATCAGTCCCAGTGAAAGTTAATGAACCAGTTCGTCCTGACTTATTTTAGTCCGTCAGTCAGTCAGTCATATTTACCAACATTAGAAGCTCGGAGCAAGGAATGGAAAGAAGGAAAAGGAAAGGAGGTAGAGTTTGAGTGAGGACTCAAAGTTTACAAACTTAATTACAAGATAGCCTCAAACGCGGTAAGGTGCAACAAGACCAGACTTTGAAGTCTTGATTTTCTGACTACACTATCGTGTCGGTTCTGTTCATAACGTAAATGAAGTGGATGGCGTCCATAACATCTACTCTCATACCTGGTCTCTTCTCTAAACACATAATCAAGAACATAACTATGATATTTTCTAACTGGAGATGACTACAGATGTTATAATATGTTCAAAGCACACAAAGCACCAAATACACACGACGACTGACTGTCTACTCTACAACATTGAAGGGAAGAAGTAGCAGCACAAAATATTATCAACTCTCATAATGGTCCTAACTTTTACTCAACAACCGGTGGCGGGGGCCAACAGGAATAGGAATCTTCGTTAAGACACACACAGACACATATACATACATACATACAAGCATACATACATGGAACTCAATGTGCACGAGCACATACCTCAAACTCAAGTGTTTTACCCTTTACACATTCATCTGACTTCTCTTTCTCATTAGAGAATAATTTAATACTTCATGCCAATTATCGAAGTGACTCTTCTCTCTCTCTCTCTGAAGCTCCCTTTTGACCCTCAACTTTACTCGTGAATCGTAAGAGATGTAAAATCCCCCAACTCAAAATATAGTCAAACAAAATGCTTGCTTGCTGTCTAGTGTAAATTGTAATTTAGCCCTTGTACCCTTGTGGCAATGGCAATGCATGATGACAAAACAAACTTAACACTTGTCAAGTGTATAGTGTAGGAGCATGCACTTGGACTTGTACCTTTGTACAAACTTAAAAAGTTAACTAGCACATGTAATGACAAGTTTATGCATTGGTGTTTACCGGCTGGTCAAACTGATAAATACACTCGTACTGGATAGGAGAATAAGGCCAGTGGAGGTGGCAAACTTACAGGTGTAAAATGTCAATTTATTTTTGTCAATTTTTTATAGCTGATCAGAAATTGCAATTAGAATCCATTTGTTCAATGAAGATACAGAGCTACTATTGGGCACGAATTGTACTGGGCACGAATATATTTTGAAATTACATTTAAAACTTTAACAATTCGTACAGCCTGGTTCCACAATCTTGTTTCATGCAACCATTCAATAACTTAACTAAATTCAAAATCTACTCCTCAGGTTTGTCGCATTAGTTATTAGTATAGTGCGGAGTATTTTCAGCTTAGACATTTTCCTTTCAAAGAATTCCAACTACAGGAATTGAACAGAATGAAGGAATGAATGGGATAGAAAATGAGTTTTTTTTACGCAACCTGATTTTTCGAGGTTGAGATTTGCAATGCTACAAATGCTACTTTTTTACTTTTATGTATTGGCTCATAAATGAACTAACCTACTTTTCTCATTCCCCCAAGGTACAGTAATTTTTTTGAATTTTGACTTACAAACATTTACGACAGGTGCCTGGTGGCTTTTTGTCCCTGCATTGTGCATCGTCCGCTCCCAAACCAGACGTTGACGTTATTATTCTATTCATAGTTTACTTTTCCCTTAAAACCGGTTGTTCACAAAAAAAAAGCAAAGCAAAGCAAAGGAATACGCAAAACTTATATTTTAAATTATTGTTCCTGTGTGTAGAGTCGAACTTTGGTTTAAAAATATTGTAAACATCAACTAATTGGCGGTAGCATGTTGACTCTCATGTCTCGCCATGTTTTTCATGAGAATTCTTGATGGATTCTTTAGAACTCACAACCAGTAAATTAAACAGTAGTCAGATTTTACAACTGCTTTTTAAAAAAACAGAAAAATTCTGGATTTCGACAAAAGACAAAGACAAAGAAGAAAAAATGAATATGATGACTTACGTGACGTCACGTCTACATGATGAGTTTCTCCATTTCAGGTTTAACAGTCAGTTCCCTCCAACAATTAAAATTATGCATAAGCATATGTACGTTATGTCTTAATTACAAATTTAGTGACAAAATGCCCATTTTGAAACACGTCACAATTAAAAATAGTAGACAAAGGATGAAAAACAAAGATGAGTTGCTTCTTGTTGTTCAAACTTTACAAGGAATTGAATGGAGTGAGAATTTCGCGCCCCTGACCAAAAGTGCACAATTTTCTTCCTATGCCCAAGTATGCTATCATGGGGTATAAGGAGAAACGGTGTTACACGGATACACAATGTTGTGGGTACGGGAATAGTTGATTTCAGGCGAATAGATTCCAAGATCAGAAATATGGAAGACATTATATATAGGACGAATAAAATAATTTTTAAACTCGTATTCGGGTGCATAATAATCAAGGCTAATCAAAAACAGTCTTAATTCAGAGTTCGATATTTTCTCTTAACTTGATCCCTGATTGTTTATGGTGGCATGCAGGAATTGTTGGATATGTACTTAAGGTGACACGGACATCAAGGGGATATTGGCCAATTGCTCCAGATCGTGTAGGAAAAGATGAGGAAGGGAGGGCAAAAGATTTTTTGTGACAAGAGTGAGCGGAACAATCGTCCTCGTGGCGGGTTTTGGGAGCCAAATAACGTCATGGAATGATGGGTGCAACCAAGTAAAATGTTTGTCAATAGAATTTGGTAATGTTGCAAGTCATTAATCATTCCGTTCCTTCATGTCCTCCTCTTTACTCACAAAGTACCTTATGCCCATCGAACCCCAAGTATAATACATGCCTCCCATCCAATGCCTTTGCCCTCCTTTTCCTTCCATGTATTTCCACTCTAACACTTTCCTAAATGTTCCATGATTTTTCCCTTCCTTCCTTCAAGATTTTCCAATATACATTTATTCCATTCTAAACATCCAACACGGCCACTGTTCGTCAACGTTAGCAAGTGACACGCCAAAGAGTAGTGAGTGCGAGTGGATTAAGTATTATGAAGGAGACGGGCGGAACTTTTTAGTCATTCCATAATTCCATTCCATCCAAGTACCATAAGGATTTTGTGGTACTTTGTGGGATATGCCAGCAGTATGCCAGGCCAGGGCTCTGACTGAGTGAGTTGAGCATAATAGACTTTAGTTTTTGTGTCCTTTAGTCTTTTCTCTTGACAAGTCTATAGAATAATGAGTGAATCCCAATCATTCATCTTATCCTAATAAGATGACATTCCTTCCATCCTCGCCTCACAATAGAATCACTCCATTCTTCCGTCCATCCCCATCCAATGCAATGCAATGCAGTGCAGGCCAAGAACGAACCCCATTTAAGATCCTACCAACAATAGACTCGACTTGAATCAAATCTTCACACCATATCTCTTTGTTTTCAATGGATCAGAATAAGAAAGTTCGTAGACATCTTCCTACTTAACTTAACTTTATGAACAATACTTTATGCTCATTTGGCCTTGTGTGTCCTGGGTGTTTCTACAGCGAAACCTCTCTACAGCGTATTACTAATATTTTTGAATGAGATCTGAATGTCCCATAATTTCCATCGCTCACATGTTAGAAACTGTAAAACCTTGTTATAGAGTACCATAGTACACTATAACGGGGTTTGTCGTAAAACGTACCGTCGTTGATACAACGTGTTGACCTTCTTGCCAGTAGAGTGATGACATTAAATTATCGGAACATACAGTTATTTTTAAAGTTATTATTCTCCAGTGTGTAGTGTAACTTACACACTGGAGAGAAATAACTTTAAACTGTATGCTGAAGAATTAAAGAAATTAATTTCTTTGTTGAATTCGTAATATATATTTCTCAAACCGCTTTCTTTTGGAAACGGCCCGTGGTTGTGGAGTTAAAAAATGTGTTCAACATAATAGAAGGAACAGACATTGAAATTAATTTTTTGAATTGGCAATATGCTACAAAATGTACAACCCCTCATCAATTGCAAGTATCGGGAGTTGGGATTATTACTTTAGTAATTTACTGAACTTGGCAGACTGGCTCCATGGGCTGCTAAGAAGACAAGAAAGACATCCATGCGGCTGAATAAACAATAATAGATTTCTTTCTAAGATGGATTATACTTACACTATACTATACTATGGAACTATGTATATATAGTTGTAGAAGAAAAACCTGCTCAAGATCTTTGAGCATGGCATCGATCCAACCACCCATCACACCAACCAACAAAATAATACGATTGTATTTCATAATCTTTACCACTCCCTCTTCCACGCAATTGTAGTTAATTTTTAGCATCACACTGCCTGTCTAGTTCTTTTAAAATAAATATTATTTGGAAAAAAGACAATGAAATGGTATTTCCGAATTTCCATTATTGTCAAATATTCCAACGGCGACATTCTGTCTAGTGTGCCCAAAATAAGCCTCATCAGGTTCAATCGCTCAATCCTATTACATCTTCTACGTATACCTTGCCCAGCATTGTAGGATTGCAACTGTAAGGATAAGGATAGGATACGCACACGTCTGAGGGCATAAAGGAAATCCAGAATGCTTTTTCACATGGCCTATCAATCAAACGTACTCTCCCATTCATTTTCACCCGTGACAACTTTACTCCGCCGTTCCCAAACGAAACTCCTCGACCTAGAAGCTAGAAGTAAATCTAGAAGGAAAAGTAGGAAGGATATTATAAAGATACAAATACAACCCGGGGTCTCGACGAGGACTGTATCGGGTAGTCCCATATTATTATTAACAACTCAACTAACCCTTACTTTACTTTACTTTCCACAAATGCTGTGCTTTTTAACCATATGGATGTTTTGGTTATGCTATGCATGGATGTGAAGATGTGATCCCTTAGGGTGTCAGAGACGTAGAAGGCAGAAGGTGTCATACATTGTCATATTATCGCGTTGAAGGATTATTCCATTGTTGGCTGAGTGATTGTTGAACTCCAGAGATAAATGATGGGTAGTAGTGAGTAGAAGATCTTAGAAATGCTCGTCGAAAATCTTCCGACCAAATATGTAATTTCAGCATTATTGTGATTGAAGCGAAGACAAATACTCAAGCAATAAGACGACGGACAATAAAAAAAGACGAGTAGTCAAACAAAATGTGGTACAGTACGTGTTATGTCCCGTACCTTCATTTGAAATGCAAGAGAGATCGTTGAGTTTTTGGACATGACACCGAATAATGTCCTCAGAGCCTTGTCACAAATTTAATGCGATCATCGCACTACTAAAGAGCACCTCAGATAAAGGACAACAGTACACAGTAGCCGAATCTCCGTACTAACCACTATGAACACAAAGAGAAAAAAAAATAAGTGAAGAAAAAAATGAAACAAAAACGTGACATCAGCAAAATTTTTATCAGGGAACTAACTTCTTTTTCACCAACTCACCGCACCGCCGCTTCCATACATCCAACTATAGATGTATGTATTCTTATGTATTCCATGGTTCGTTCTCTTGGTCTGTTCACACCATCCCTCAAAAAATTTAATGTATCCATCCTATCCTATCCCATCTAAAGATGACGTCGGCTTTGGAATAGAATAAACCGTGAACTGAACTCAAACAGCTCACTTGTCATGCCAAACGACTTGGGTCTTTATTTGATTCTCATCTCTAATAAGATGATGCGGACGCTCATACAGGAATATAGCTCTAGCTCTCTCTCTCTCTCTTACTCATGTACAAATAATACATTGTACAACCTCTTGTTCTTTTTTTACGACGACGACCAAGATGACTACTTTGTATGAGGACAGGACGGGATAATGTCAATGTGCCTAATAATGTTAAAACTTGAAGCTCTGGCTGTTGCTGTTACTGTTGGGGATCCCGCGGCGGTGCGGTGGTTGGTGATGATGACTTCTGGAAAAAGACACAATGACAATTCTGAAGAGACTTGTTGGAGTCATAGGACCTTCCTTGTACATTTTACTTACTTAAATTCTTTATACTTGTCATGCTCACATGAACACATACAACAATATAGAATATATACGGGAATACAGAGGATATTCATCCCATGCACCCTCACCATTGTAGTCTCTAATGGTCATTAAGGAATTCATAGACTTTGTGATCTGATGAAGATTTTCAATTACAAGGAAAGCTGCAGGCTAGATTTGGTCATCATGGATTATTTGGAAGCAATTGTGGTTTAGTCCTCATATACGCAGTTGAGTACTGAAATAACTGCTAAAGATTTTCGCGCATTATAAGTGCAATGCGGTGGAATTGAAAATTGAGAAATATGTATATAGGGGAATTTCTCAATATTCTATTCTAGCATGGTAAACTCCCGTAGAGGACAACCAGGTTAAAGGCATTGGTGCTAGTAAATTAGAGTTTCCCATCTAGAATTTGTAATTAGAGCAAGCCAACTGTACTCCCGTAGCTTAGAAGATGTGGGAAAGCGGAGATAATGTGTTGCACATTTAAGTGAATGTTGTGGGGGCCGGAAGGATGATGGAGAAAGAACTTGTCAATACTTGGGTCGGGAGTTGATGGATCACGGCACCCATGCAAAACTCTTCTCACTCCAAGGCATGAGGACCCATAAAATAAAATGAACTCTTTTCACAGTCACCCAGCCTCATTTTCTAGATCTCTATGCCACAGTAGACCAAACCTGTTCGTTTTGAACCTACGGTCCCTAGATCCAGCGCAGGGCTTTCCAGTTTATAAATTTGTCGAGGAGTACCCCATAAGTCCTCTAACACTAGCACTTGTGATCTGAATTGTCGGATGTTGTAAGCTCGGGTGGATTGTAAATAGATAGATGTGGAAGGACCTCCTCCGACCAATCCATCTCTCTTGGCTTAACCATTCATGCCTTCATACTAAACTTTAAATTCTTTTTTTGAACGAGAGACGATCGCCAGATTAGAACTGGAATTGCTGGAGCTAACCGCTTAGTTTGTAGTTCATGCAGTCTGAAGCCATTTAATCATTCGGAAAAAGATCGTGTTAATTTTTAAAATGTTACACAGAAAACAATGTTATTTGTCGTACTTTGTATGACGGCTAAAATAAGAACCTAAAAATAACAATCATTAAAGTATGAATTATGATTTAAAACACTAAAAATTATTATTGACGCGAAAGTGTGCATTACTCACATTCACGGGTAAAATTGTTTAGTTTATTGTGTACACAAATACATTTTTACAATGTGGTTCATATTGTTTTGATATTTGGTTGATTTTGATGAAGAATGATTTCCTCACAGTAAAAGCCAATTACAATCTCATACCCTTCCTCTGAATCTAGTTTATTCAGCATCAAGAAACCAGAGCTTGGCACTTTCGAGGGATCATAATACCCATTGATTGAGTTGACTCGACTAGGCTGAAACATTATCAAATGACATGTCTGGTCCAATGAAGATGTGATTACCACAAAGTAGTAACAAGGGATTCTGGGGGAACAATCATGTCTGTAGTCGTGAATAATTCTCTTTGCCATCCCTCAACCTTCTATCTCTCTGAGGACTTTGAGTAGAGTTGAGTTGTCTCTTCTAATGTCATCATATGTACAACAGAGAACACACACAATTCCGCGTCCAGCCCTTTTACCTCATTTCCTAGAGCATAGCCAAATTACATTTTACTAAATCTAGTAGCAGTAGTACTGTCATTACGACTCAACTAACGTTTGTTTATTTGAGCATTATTTTGTGAACAATATGCAGTAGACAATTCGACACTTGTGTCGGCCAATCCTATGCTATATCATGTCTGATACCTTGCAGTACGTTGTGTGATCCTCTAAGCTACGCGACCAGACAGGTTCCTATCCTCATCTGAAACCGGTCACCTGGGACAAGCTCCAATACATCTAGGCATCTACAACTAGTATCCGTAGATCCCTTGAAAGTCACATTTGTAGTAGTACTCGCCAACTTTTCTCTCAATATGCATAAGTGCACAGACACAAATGTAATGCGTACGTAGTTTGGTAGGATAATGCCAGTTCAGTTCGGTTCGGTGGACTTCCACTTTCCCCATTTCGAACGTTTCAGTTTAGAATTACGTACAAAGGCACTTGTTCCTCTAAATATTTCATCACTATTATGATGTTCCATTCTCAAAGCACACACAAGAGTTCGAGTTTAGAACAGAGAGAGAGTAACAGTAAAGGGAAACCAGAACTCAAAAGGTATGGAATGGAATGGAACGACGCGGTCGGGTTCAAGTAAAAGATCCATTAGTGTGTAAGAATTCTCTATCACCCGCCAGATGTGTACCCATGCATCTCAGATCACTATCCTATTGACAACTCGCCCCTCTTTCCCAGTATGTTACCCCAAATCTCCCACGACTACATCCTTTCATTTTTCAGATTTACCGCATTTTGTGATTTTTTAAAATAATTTTGTAAAAAATGTCCAAATATGTAATCCGCCATATACTGGTTCTTTCACTACTTACAAAAATATTATGATCATATCATTCTCATGCAAATGTTTGTCTACAAACTTCATGGTCATAAAGAGTGAAAAACGTCAAAACCGTCATGTCAAAATACTCAGAAAAATACGCAAGATTTATAGTTTTCAACTTCAGGCACTTTTTACTCCATCCAGCTGAATAAAGTAATTACTCCGGGTTTGTACGTCAAACGTCCTAAGAGGCGTTAATGCCAGTGTACCAAATTAAAAAATCCGAACGACACTTATTTATTTGCATAGACGTACATGTCGTTCTTACTTCCGTCCACTGTCAGTTCAACGTACTTTACTACACCAACACTGCAAGTCTTTACGCGTCCGCATTTCAAAATGTATTCAAACTTGTCATAAACTTGTTTTCGTCTTTTCTACTTATTGCCATTAGAAATTCAGCTGCTAATGAAGTGCAATGTGAGTCAGTCCGTAGGAAATAAACTGAAAAGTTTTTTTCTTGAAATCAGACCAAGAATTAAATCATAAAAGTTGGTCCACTCACAGTAGGGACATTTCGTTTATGTGGAAAGTACAGTTGTGTACGTAGTACGTACCGTACATGGGTTGATTACACTAACTTTCCTTCTCCTTTCATATGAGTGAGTGGGAATAGGGAGAGAGGGCTTAGAAAGAAATAGAAAGAACCTTCCGAATGATTGTGTGGACCAACCCATTTGGAGAAAATATGTGACTTGTCTAACCACGTCATGCATACACACAGATACACACACATGTAGAGAGAGAGAGAGAGAAGTATTAAACTAAAAGCTGAGTATTATGTACAATACGGATCGGATTAGAGGGCTGAGAAAGAAAGCAGTGTGAAATGAGACTCAGAGACACACGTATAGACAGAGACAGGGCGTTTCATGTGATTCAAGGGTTTCCTTATCCCACCAAGGCGAGAAGGGCATCACACCACATTATTAGTTCCACGGCTCCTATGACTTGGTGAAAGTAATAATGTGTGGAAGTAAAAGAAAGTTGGAACGGAGTACTCATCGTCATAAAATGAAAGAATACTCATATTATTGCGTTTTCAAGGAAGACGAGACCGGTTAGAACTGGGTGTCTGTGTGGAGAGACTCTTGTGTCCTTTTAATCCTGAGGATTAAAAGGGTAGGAAATTGTTACAAGGTGTTAAAGTCCTTCTCTTCTATTCTCTTCCTTCCCTTTTCTAGGACTCAGACAGAACCCATTGCTCTGCGTCCTGGGGAAAGCTTTCATCTCTTCTCTTTTACAACCAGTCAGTTATTATTCTCTCATTCTCATCATCATCAACTTCACAAATACTAGGACGACCCACTATTACATAATACCCCACGCTTATTATCCCAACTACCAACTCTCATCTCAAAAGACTTTCATTATGGACAGACGTGAGTACTTACCGCATTTTACCACTCCTATTATTATTGTCCAAAAGACTCTCCTTCTCCATGAAGAAACTAATTGTAAGAACACGTCGTAACACTCAAGTAGGTTCTAGATCGTGAGCATTGCAACATAACGGCACCACGAGTCCCACTCACACAGTGTCACATTATTGCTAGGAGACCCAGAAATTCTGGTGGCCTTTGGAAGTCCCAGTCACACGAGATACCATGTCCAGGGTTCCCAAGGTCACAAAACGCACTGGCACACATATGTACATGTAGATAAGGCGCTGGGAATTTTGGGGATGGAGGGATGATCTTTGAGTCTAACAAATAAACTGGACACTTGAAATTAATTAGGATTAAAACTATTAAGGAGGGAAATCGTCTGATCTTCACAGATTTCTTTGAATGATTCCTCGTATCTGTTAGAAAACCGAAGTATAATTTTTTCCAAATTAACAGTATACTTCTGAAGGAAAATTATGTCCTACTCATAACCAAAACACGAACGTGAGATAGACCAGAACGAGTTTGAGAATGAATAGGAAGAAAAAGCCAAGAAAGAGGTTAAGGAAATGATGGAGAAGTAGGGAGGTTGGGAAGGGACTGACAAAGATGACTTTAAATTAGACTGGCTGGTGGTAAGAAGTCGGGCGGCAATCAAAAAATAGAACAACCGGAAACTAGGAGCCGGGTTGACTGGATGGTTACGACAGCAAGTGGTTGAGGGTGACAATGAAGTGCGTAAATAACGGTTTAGGTGTGTTTCTCTTTGTAGTGAGTCGTGAATGATTTCTACATCCCGTCCCGTACTTTCTCGGGAGAACATAATGAGTCCATTATAACATGTAACTCATTCATTTCTCTGTCGTCTGTGTCCCATCATCCTAAAATAAGAATCTAACTCCATCCACCACCTTCGTCCTCCTCCAACACTCAAATCCTCTAACTTTGTACCTTACAAATCCGAGCACGATCGTTCTAGCCTTATAACTTGGAATTCTGCGGATTGAAGTCAAATATTATGCAACATATGCGAAGAGTGCCGGTGCGTCCAATGCAAGGCATGATATCAATCTGTAATATTCAACTGGTAGGACATAAAACCACCAACATCTACTACAAGTGAGAATTGAATTCATTCGAAAAAGAAGATAAGCGTCCGGGTAAGTTGACAGTGACGGTGTAAGCAGGCACAAATTTATTCCACAGCTGTCAAATTGCTCTCTCATATTCACATCGCTAAACTTTCCAAAGTCATGGTGGTGATGGTGGGAATGAATGTCTGGGCACTTTAACCTACAAATTGTGACAACCTCAACACGGACTCATAAAATCCCTGACTATCATAACCCTGTAGAATCCTCAAAAATTATTTGACAGAAATAAAAAATATTGGCAATATTTATTATTTACAATGCATGTACTATCTGAATATTGGGAGAAATCCGGACCTTTGTGTAAGGATCTCCATAGGGCAAACGTAGGTTATCGTAGAAATACCCGAATTTGTATTTTTTTCATACACTCACTTCTGCAACTTGGCTTGACTAGGTCGGGACAGAGTGAGTGGGGTTCACCAACATAAGAGTAAGTCCACAAATAAATGCATCCCATTGCATTTGCATTTAGAACTGCAACCGATAAAGAGACACGAAATCAAGTGAACTGCAACTTTACTTATACTTTCCCATGTGTGCGTGTGTGTGAATGTGACAAAGTCACCAAATCATCGGAATGACGTCAATGCAATTCCTTCTCTGATTCACTCGATCTCTGTGTTTCCTTTCCTTTCCTGAATCCTGGCATTCCGAAATTAATGTCAGGACTTCTTAAACCATGTCATGCCATGCAATTCCCAATGCAGGAAACAACAGACACTTGAGAGTTGAAGACTAGAACTAATTTTTTCTTATACCTCCGAGGTCATAACCTACGTAATACACATACGCACGCAAAAAAACTCACTACCTACCTAAAACTAACTTTTGTGAATAAATTTAGAAGAGGTAAATGAGTAGAGAGTAGTACGTACACCTCGCTAAAAGGGAACACTCAACACATGCTCTTTAATTCTTCAGCCTATATAGACAATTCTACAATTATCCCATCACTTCTCTCCCTTATTTCTTTCCGACTGTTTTGGCTCAAATACATGTATAAATATTTAGAGATGGATGAATGGTGAACTGTTGTACCACCACCACCATGTTGACGGGAGGAATCAAACTCTCATCTTATCGTGACAGACTTGCCTACCTACAAAGGATTGAAAATAAACTGTACGATATCAAAGGCCAGAGTCGAAGTTCAGAAATGAATAAAATATTTGGACGGGGGAAAGGAAGGATTGGGCTGTTACTGTTGTGTAGTAGCCAACCGAGCCTTTTGCGTATGATAGAAGTGGAATACATTACATTAGTTGTATTGAGAAAAAACATATTGGGTAATAAGGAAAAGGTCGAGTCGACGGAGACGAAGTAGAGAAGAGAAAATGACAGAGACACAAGATCCTCTCTCTTATTTCTTTTTTTTAGGAAAAAAGAGTTTTGTGGGAAAAAAAGAGGAGTAGAAGGAGCGAAGAGAAAAAGTCAGAGGAGTAAAGTAGGATGGGGAATTTCAGTGGCGGACTACGAGTCCCCGAGGAACTCTTTTGGGGCTACTTTTACATCGTTTTGTTCGAGTTAAAAAACCGCCCGTTTTATTTATGGACCCAATGTGCATTATTCCACTTGCTTTCTCCTGGATAAAAAAAGTTTTACCTTTCACCCATTTTGATTTCTCTTCGCCTCACGCCAGCAAACCAACGGAACCTAGTCCAGTACTCCAGTAGTACACTACAGTACAGGACATGCACCCGAACCATCAACTCTTTCTCCAATGCAATGCAATACCCCTCTTCCTCCCTGGCCAATTTATCCTTTTGCACTTAAGACTAAACTATACGACTCACTACTACTCGTATTTGGTTCTCTTTGGATGTGTGCATTTGTAACACGTTATACCCTTCATCCTTGCATGGCCTTCCAATGTGGATATAAACCATGTAGGTTCCAATTTCTATTTGGAATCCGAAAAAGCGTAAACCCAGAGTATATGGCACACAGGTAAAGATTAGCTATGTTTTGTACGTACGTAGCCCTTTTTTTGGAGACGCCGGTCTCTCTGTCTCTCTCTCTCTCTCTGTATTGGATTCGGATTCTGTTGCTCTCTCCCCGGCTATCTCATTCTAAACCGAAGGAAAGCCAGCCACTTCAGTCGGATGAGAAAAGAAGGACATTGGGATCCAAAGGGTAATCTCTTGCATTAAACATAACCCCATTGACCACAAAAATATATGGTTGGACTCAGAGGGACCTATTTTTCTCTCCCTAGAAAAGACTATGAGTTATTTTTTATGAGACATATCCTGGCGAATTTTCTCGCCTTCCTTTCACATATTACACACACACAAAAAAGAGAACCTTCATAGTCTACTAGCTCCCGTGACTGACAACATCCCTTGTCTACTCTTCTTCTTTTTTTTAAATTATTCCCGTGTGCTCCCATTCACACATCAAATGAACATAGAAACCCCTTTCATATGAAATATAGAAGAAGGAAAGGCAAAAGGCAAAGTCAAGTCAATTCTACTTTCCAGTAACTGTCGTCATCCCAGGAGAATAAATAATTCATTGCCAAGAATAAAAAAAAGTCTAACTCATGAGATTATGATGATGATGGTACAATGAAAGCATTGTTCTGGTCACGTCGTTCCTTTAAAAAAAATATAAATTACTCTCAACCATACACAAAACACAACCAATCCATTTGTTAGTGTATTATGTATTTGGGTTAGAATTCTCCATTAAGCTTCTGAATTGTTTTGGTTTGAGAGGGCGTGTCTGGTGAGCTACAGATGCATACATGCCATCATACGTTATTTACTTGTCATTTTAAATTTACACACATGGCTTTCATCATGAATGTATATGTATTCCTTTAAAGTTCATATGCAAAGTGTGATATTGTGAAATGTACGATGTATATTATTTACTCAATTTTGAGACACCCTGTACAGAACGTGTAGTGATGGATGTATGCAGAGGAATGGAATGTAGAGAAAGAAAATCCCCCACATGACATATGTGCTGTGCATAAAGCCGTCTCCAGAGGACAAAAGGGTAGAAACGTGTTAAAAACAGGGCTTGTTGGGATTGAACTCAGGTTGGAGATTGACGAATTATCGAGACACACAAATGGAGAAAAGAGTTGAGTTGAGAAAAGACGAGGGTTAACAACCCAACCAACCAAACACAAACACACACAATGTTAAAAAAAGTCTTGGAATAGATTTTAAGTCCATGAGAATTGTGTTGAATGGAGAACAAGGAGTTGGAGGAGAAGAATGAGAGTATCGGGTGGTTTGTTGTGGAAAAGTAGGCAGACAGAGAGTTTGAAGTTTTAGAGATGTGAAAAGGAGTGAGAAATCTCTATTTCCTGTACTCTACTGTACTGACGGAAACAAGTTATTGGGGAAAGTCTATTGTCCAAAAAGAATACGACTTCTTATTATTGCATTAGATGAGCCAGTTGAGGAGAGGAACGGAATTCAATTGAAATTTAAAGTGCGAACAAATGAGTTACGACGAACGAAAGGCTCAGCAGGCAAAGCTTCGTTGGAGTTGAATCGTAAACTCAATATAAAAAGTTTTGGGGTAGGGAATAGGGAAAATATCAACAAAGGATTTTAGGGTTGGCAGAAAAATAACAAACTGGGTCCTCTATTGTTTCTTGATTGGGCAAATCCCCCGTTTACAAAATATATTTTTCTAATCAACCAAGCTTTTCATAGATAAGTAGCTGAGTTTTACTAATTGTAAGTTCAGTTGATATCTCCCTACGTTAT
Organism: Protaphorura armata; assembly: GCA_034700305.1. Taxonomy (NCBI): domain Eukaryota; kingdom Metazoa; phylum Arthropoda; class Collembola; order Poduromorpha; family Onychiuridae; genus Protaphorura; species Protaphorura armata. The sequence goes on from JAQIXO010000036.1 coordinate 44,575, forward strand.
AGGATTCTAATGTAAGAATCAATTTCCAGGTGAAAATTTTATAAATCTCCTTCAGTTTAATTAGATATGATCTGAAGCGTTGAAAATGGTACACAGTTTTCTGAATTGTACTTATTATAACAAAATTATAGACAATAACGAGAAAGTCGTACTGGAACTTGAAAATGATTGAATTGATGGAGCGTAAAATTAAATTAATTTATGTTTGAGGTGGTAGACACAGAATGTGTGCCTTATAATAAAAATTGTGTAAAAGTTGCGTGTATGTTATGTACGATGTAGTGGAATGTAAATGGAAGAAAAATTAAATTGGATTTTCTTCTGTCGAAAACATCAATCATACGATCAGATTAAAGACTCGTGCGGATTTTGTGTGTGTGTAGAAAGAACAATTTGTTGAGGATAAATACATTTAGAGCCGATGGAAGCTCCAAGTCATCCTCAACTTCCTCTCTCAGCCAAACTCTTCCAACCACCAGCCCCACCACTACCGACTTTCCCCGTCCCCTGTGTTTCTCAAAATCTTGGTTGTCGGTAGAAAGAGATGGGACATGGAATTGCTCTTGTTTAATCATTTCCTCTCTGAAATTATTACAAGATGTCACAATAAATTTGTCCCATCAGACCTTGTGGTTGTGTGTCGTGTCGGGGACACAGAGGATGAGAGAAACTTCAAGTCTTTTCTCTCGTCTTCTTCTCATCACTCCCCAGAAACTCTGTTCCGTAAATAAGGAAATGGTCTTTCTCCACTCTCAGCCCTCTACAACTCTCACCCACCAACACGCCTTAATCCTCTTTTCAAACATATTACACACTCATGTCTGACACTTGAGACTGAGACCCATCACTTTCTCCAAAACCACACAAATCTCAATACATCCATCCACAACCACCACCACCATGCATAACCCAAACACCTTTGCAACTTTCTCTCGTCCTTTCCTTATTATTTCTGTATCTTCAGGAAGGGAGCAGGACTTGAGAAATTCAAATATTTCATCAACGTGGTCTATGTTTGCATTGGGAACTGCCCAAGACTCTTGGAGGACTAGGAACCATTGACCATTTCATCTCACACAACAAATACAGTGAGAATCACTATAGTATCTCAAACCAAATACCACCTCGCCTGGATTAAGACAAAATCAAACCTGAGACATTCACAAGAAAAATAATAAGAGATTTCCACAATATCTTGTGTGAATAGAAAATGAGTTAGTCAAACCACACGTATGATAACTCAAGGAAAGGTGACATAGGATAAATCGTAAAATTATTGAGAGGATAAAATTTAGTCACCCCTTGTTTCATAATTACGTTGATCTGTCGATGTTGAGTAATTAATACTACGTAGTAGGGAGGAAAGGAAAGAATGGAATGGAAAGAAGGCAATTTCCATGTCCCAATTGACAATGAGTGAAAATGAAAGGGTGTGCGTGTGATATGATAGAAGTTCGTATGATAGAATTGCTCCAGTTAATAAACCCGGGTGGGTACGCAGTTCTGGAGAACTTTTCCTATGAATGCGACTGTTTCATTTGTCTAGTGCTTATGAAGGTGGGAAATGTATTGAGGCGAGGTATGTAAACGTGTCATTGTTCACGATGACATAAAATAAAGGAAATGATTGAAAATTGCTGGAGATTTTTCTCACTCTCTTCAGACTTGAAGGAATAAACCTTAGTAGTTGGAAGTCTTCTCCGTCGTCGTCGTACGAGTATGGTATGTCCTATGAATGGCGGTTAGGGGCGAGGGGACAATGCAGAGTGTTTTTGAAGTTACTCAAATTGATTTCTCAGCTTGTGAGCTTTTTCCCAATGAAACCGTGTCTTTTATTTCCAAGCATACATGAACGCATAAAAGTAGTTGCTGTGCTTGACTAGTGGCGCTTGATTTTCTTTTCCTAATACATAATAGCTAATGTGTTAGCTAGACTACTAGCTTAGCTAGTTTCTAACACTCATTCCTTTTTTGTGGATTCAGTTCTTGGATCACCGATGAACGACTTATTTGCCTAAGTCACTTTTCTCCTCGCCTCTCACGTTTCCGTTCATGTTCTCCGCATCCATTCACTACTAACCTTTGTATATGAAACGTTAAGAAATGGCATTGGCCCTCAACGTCCTCTGACGACAGTGACAACTATAGAACCCCCCAACACTTTTCAACTCAAACTAGACTGCTGAGCCGCGTCTAGTTTGACGTCTCTAGCTAATCAACTTTTTCAATATGAAATCAACAGAAGTTTTCCTCCACACCAACACACACACAAAGACAAACAAACGAGAAACAGAGTACAGAATCATAATTGATTCTTGAGGTCTTTCCTTCCTCCGCCTTTCATCACAACAACACGTGTAGTCGTCGTCGCCGTCGTCTGAGTTTAGCTCTGTTTTCTTGAAGACACAAAACCACAACACCCGTTCCAATTGGATTTTAAGAATTTTCATTTGACAAATCCATTTGCAACAAATGCATGCATATGAACTGAATTGGGCAAGGAAATGAAAACAGAGCACTTCCGATCTCTTTTTGGGTTGTTCTTTTTGCAATTTTTTGGGTTCCTTCCTTCTAACATCTCTAACCGCATTTAATTCTAGAACACAACATATATTAAATATCAGAAGATATACTTTGCGAGTATTTATTTCGCATTATATTCGCGAGATATTTACCATATAACTAAAAAAAGTTCAAAAGCCAGGCTCGAAATTAGGAAGAGAAAGGATAAAGGTTAAACTCTGGTGAACCCTTCAATGTCTTGAAGATGAAATACAAACACAAATAATTGAATTGGGGAATAAAAGTTGAGAAGAATGAATTTTGGGAGTCTTTTTGCATGTACAAGAGCCAAGATCATGATGACTGCATTTATTTCTTATGTTATTTCTGTGTCCAACCAATAAATGTCCGTATGTATGAAGAGTATGTATGAGGAAGGACATTAACATTCGGAAGTAGGTAGTAGGGACAGGGATGAGTTAGAGAATAGAGGCGGTGGCGGTAGGATAGGAAAAAGGGACTCCCAGAGTTCAAGTTGTATGCCTTTGATTTTGCACAAAGAATGGTTGTAGAACAAAATGGGGATAAAATATGAACAAAAGAGACTGTAATGAGGTTGGCAGAAATCAGGGAGCTATTGTCGTCTAATTCCAATGCATTGTACTACACTTTTGAGAAGACTCACAACTGATGAGAGAGCATGCGGACTCTTTGGTTTTTGGTTCCTTACATGGCATGGGTCTCTACAGCCCATAGTCTGTCTAGTCTACACACCCATCATCCAAGACTAATAAATGCTTGGATAGAAGAATCAAATGGAGTCTTTTGGAATTGGAACCGTGTGTTGGAACAAGGAATAGAAGAATGGGACGACACAACAGAGGAGTCGAGAGAAACTCACAACAGTAGCATCTCAAAGAAATTAACAATCATCATCAAGGAAGGAAGAAATGGATGGATTCTTCATCCACGGAACATTCATTCATTCATTCACTCACTCACTCACTCATTCATTCATTCATCAAGGGACCCACACATTCCATAAATAAAATAAAGAAACACGCATAACTCAAAACTTCAACTTCTGTATTCTTTCCTTCACACTCCATCTCAATTCCTTTTCCATCTCAAAAAATACGCCCTCCTTCATCCCTTCATTTCTTTTTCTATTAACTCTCTCTTTCTTCAACACTAATGCAAGAACAAGAAGATTCAATCTTCCCAGCCAAAACCTTATTCCTCCATTCAACACTAATAAGGACAAGAAACTCCCGAAAGGTAACACAACTTGAATGCATGGACTAAATTAAGCAAAAATTTTCTTTTTTAGTTTGAACGAATACTGGCAGTGGATTAATTCTGCAAAATTCAACTCTTTCAAGAAAAGCAGAACTTTTTTAATACATACCTTAAATATACTCTTACTCCAATTTTTCCCCCATTGAAATAGAGGACAGCGTGGGATGGAAGTACAGAGGGAATGCTTAGCATGTGTGTGTGTGTGTTTCAAAATACAGGATCATTTGGTATATTCATCAGAAATGAAGAAAAGACAAGTCGAAATATGTACATAAGACTGGAGTGGAGGAGAATCTATTTGGATCTCTTTCATATTGCAAATAATAATAAAAGAAAGTCTTGTTTTGATTCCATCCAAGCTTAATACATTATACGAATGAGCCATAGTTTTCAACTTCACTAGCCCATGATATTGCTATTCCTTCTTATATTCATTCCATCGTCCTTTGCAACTCCTGAGAGAGTGTTTTATTAGGGAGTACAGAGTACAGTGCAGTCCTGCAACATAAGGGAGTTGAGTTTATGAGGACTGAATAGATCAAAGAGAAGTAGAAGGCAGTAGGCTCGGTGAACGCACAACTGTTTTCTTTAGTCATTTTTCCGGGTCCGGTCCTACGTCCAGCTGAATATATAGGTGAATTTTTTTTACAGATAGCATATGAAGTCAAACCTAGCTGGATACGAATAAATACGTCGACATATTTCTCAAGGTTCTGAAGAAGCTGTCATGGCACAAGGCTCGCTACATAGTTGGATTCCACAGTTTCCAAGTATGTTCGTGGGACAGTAATCGCACAGCAATCACTTTTTCTAAACTTCAGTCACCTGAGACTGGAATGTAGGACAATCAATGCATAAGTTTGTATTACATGTAAAATACGGAACAGATCCATGGATACTTGGTCATGAAACCCATGTTGACGGAATACCTGGGAGAAAGTCAACTTTCTCCTGAGCTCGAATAAATACTAATTGTCAAAATTCACAGCAGGCGCTCTATCTGAATTTGAAAGTGGACGTAGAAAACTCAATAATAATTTTTAATTTAAAAAATCATAATAATGACGCTAGTGCGTTGGAATTGTACTTTCTCTACCGCGCAATTTTTACAGGTGTTATGATTGTAGAAGAAAGGCGTAGAGAAAGTACACATTCACTCTGGTGAACGAACATACGTTCAGTTAGAAACTCCTAATTGAAAAATAATTTTGGTCTGTACCAGAGAAAGGACTCGGTGGCTGCAATGAACAAATCCGTGTGTACCGCACACATATCTCATTTAGCAACGTACATAGGAAGTTACTCAAGTAATGCAGCCGTATGCTGATAAACCAAATCTTTTGTGTGTCCCTCCCTTTCGAGTTTCACTATCTTCCTCCGCCGTGCTCTGTATTTTCTCTTCAAGGGAAGAGAAGATCGAAAGTCACACAAAAGAGGAAACCTGAAAGTTAAAGTTTATCAAAAGAACGTGCTGAATAAAAGAGCTTCCGATAATTAGGACCTACAGTGTGAGTGAGACTATATATGTACACATTCTTCCAAGCCTCAGTCCATACGCTATTACTGCTTTTCCACAGTACTATTTCTTTACGAGCTCTACTTCTATCGACTACCTTAGTCAAGGTCCTACGTAGTTCGATATTATCCTTTACTTATTTGCTCCCATGAAACACGAAGCACCATCTTCACTTCCACACTGATACAACTCTCTTCAAATAAGTCGATAGTCAAAACAATTTGAATGCTATTCAGTATCGATACTTAATACAAGCTATTGGTTGGGCCATTCTCCACAATATATACGCGTTAATGTGCGTGTAAGCTTTACGACTGAATGTCAATTAACATGTGTACCTTATATCCTTTTATTGTATCTATACACAAAGATGCAATATTTTTCAGTCTAACCGCCACTATCACCAAAAATACAAAAACGAAAACTTTAGCAAAATATCTCCATCCTACTTTTAAGCAGAAAATTAATCCATCCTTCAAAACTTTAAATTGATGTAAGGAAACCAAAACTTTTCTTTGCATTATGATTTTTCTCTCCTCTCTACTGTCACCGTCACCTAACCTCTTAAAACAAATTCCTGAGCTTACACAAGTCCAAATGTTGGGGCAGCTGAATGTGCGCTTCGAAGGAAACATAGCATAGGCACGTAGGAGTAGGAGTTGCAGTTCTGGCCCTAAAAGTTGAATCCAAGTCTTGCCTGGGTCTTGGATGTCGCTAATGGATGTAATCTGAAAGCTATTTTCTATAATCGGTAAGCTTAGTCTAGAATGAAAAAATTAATAGAAGGAAGATTCTTGGGTATTCTACTTGGGACTTTTTTTTACGTTGACAAATATCTTGTACCTACAGAGCTACTTTTGGGACCAAGAGCTTATTTTGGTCATAAACACTTTACTGGAGGAGTTAGGAAAGAACGAGCGTAGTAATTTGGACCCCTCTTCTCCTGTCGTTCCCCAAAAATCAGCTGAGCTCAGAGGAGTGTGACGTTGGGCTAATGTAGGCATTTGCCGGAATCAGAACCAGACCAGTCCGAAAGACCCGGGTGGATAAAAGATTTCCACGGTTTTCTTCCCCATTGTACTCTGCAAGGAGGGCACCCAACAGGTTACAATGGACCGTATACTTTAAGCCTGGGAAAAAAAGGCTTCCTTCAACTCATTCAGTCCTTTTCATTATTCTCCTGATTCTTTTCTCTTCTCCATTGTTGACTAGGTACGTACATGTGACTGACTGTGGACGTGGACTGCGTGTTGGAGGAACTACGACGACAAGACACGTACAGAGTAATGTAACTATGGTATTGTGTCATTATTTTGGCCCTGATGATCTAAGTAACCCATTTGTACTCTTTGAACAATTCTTTCTTACGACTCTACACTGACAACTTAGAAAAGAGTTCTGCGGGTTGAGTTAATGGACAAAGTAGATGGCCATTCTATTACATTACCCCATGACCCCATCTTCAGTACCAAATAAACAACGCCAAATCTTTCGTCGCAGTGCTTATAGTAAGTTGGCATGGACATTCAATTTTTTTTTAGCACATCATAGCGAAATTTGTACTTTTTACTAAACCCATTCACCAAGCACGTCCAGACTTCTTCCACATCATCACCACCGTCTTGAGCAACAATGACCCAAATCTTATTTTACATTCTGGTCACCCCCATTCAATGGGAAGGAGTACAATGCACACTTTCCAGTTGTCCCTTTTCAACAGAAGATATTTGATTGAGAGAAGGAAACACTGGTGCCTTTATAAGTCCCCCTACATCTACTCCTTAAGGACCGTCCTTCCTGAACCCTTTCCTTCACACTCTGTATTGATATCAAATTATTACATCATTCTCAGTCCAAATACTTGTCAAGACCTACGCCCTCCTGCTCTGCTCCTCTGATCGACTCTAGTATAGTAGTACCACCTTTACCTTTCTTTTTTAATAATACATTTTCTATTCTAAAGGTTTAAATCCGATCAGTTCTTCCTTGTACGGTCCAAAAAGAATGAGTTGTTCCAATTAGACAATCAACATTGAAATCTCTGTGCTCCTAATCTTTAGCTCCCTCAAGGTAATACAATAGTTTTTATTAGAGTGGATGCTGGGTCCATCGTACAGCAGTACATGCAGTGGCAGGAGCAATGACTGCGGCATAATAGTAATGAGGGTTCGATCTCTCAGGAAGTCATGGTTTGAAGTTCTGCTTAGAATTATTTTTCTACTGTAGCGTATGTAGTGAGAATTTGACAACAATTCTTAAATTGAATTCTTAAAAACATGCACTTTTGTTCTTAAAAGAAATCCCTAAACAATTAATGAGAGCATTTGTTAAAATGAGGAGGATAACTAACTATATCGTCAGATGGTAATAGTTTTTTTACTCCTCTTCCAAACGAAACTGTACTGACGAGGCGGGTGTCATGGAGTGGGTAAATGTACGGCGATAAAATGATTAAGTCTAAACTAGTAGTCGACTATCATGACGGCCGTTTGACTCTCATGATAATGTTTTCTCGGTGTTTGAACTGGGATGGCGTATGTGAAGGATTCAGGTAAGTGACTGCATGGAGGTTTGGCTTCTGTACAGTGAGTACATATTAAGGTAGTCGTTTTACGTCTGAATTTACGAGTTGAGCTCAAACTAGGATATGAATTATGAACCAACTTCATGTGAGAAATTTGAAGAGTGAAATGTGACTTTCGTGTAGGTAGGGCATTTAATTTATGTGAAATGGGAGATGAAACTATGTGTATGAGTGAGGGGGGATTGGAGGCACACGACACGATACGATACACAAGACACACGAGGACAAATGAAGAAAAAAGGTAAGTCGGTTAAGAAGGGAAAAAGTAAATGGAGAGTCTATGTACTCTACGGAGAAGACGTTCGAAACTAGTACTTTACTTTGTATAAGAAGAAGAAGATTTCACAGGAAGTGCTGATGGTTATTATTATCCATTGCTCATAATTTTTAACGAGACTCTCCGGCACCCATCACCCATACAAACCTCTTATTTTCTCCCATAATGTCCTCCGTTATTCATGGTAGAAGAAGAAGAAGACCTCACCGCACACACAAACCCCCATACTCTCACTGTGTTTAAGACAAATCATCCGCATCCGATTCAAACTCATATTAAGTTAAATTTATTCGGATCCACAGCACAGCTATTTCCTCTGCTCAATCAATAAATTAGCACAGTGTGAGGAATTTGAGAGGATTTTATGTTCAAGAAAATTCACTCAAAGCGGATTTATTTGTCATAACATGGTCTGGAAAATTCAGCTGTTGCAGAATTTTTTGGGAGCTTCAACTAAGGCTTCTCATAATCCGGCGCGACAGTCAGGTCTATCTTTCATTGGAATGAATTAATAAAAATGAGGGTTTTATATGAGTGAGGGACAAAATGGACGGAATGAATGTGTTTGTGAAAAATTATTTGAGTTCTCTTTTCCACTCTGTACATTATGTAATATGCCAATGCCATGGAGCAAATAGGTATTAAATGTAAAGCGTTGCAATATGACGGGTTTTGGCATGACACGGATCAGTTTTAATATTCTCGTAGAGTTTTGAAATGGTGACAACCATCTCGTAACAGCTTACCTTGGCGGAGGACGTAAAAATAGACAGCTAAGAAATAAAAAGCGTAGATTTGTTTAGAAATGTAAAGCAAAGGCGGAATTCCTTTGAAACTATGTTAGTTTGACCAGATTAGCTTTTCTCTAACATTACACAATACAGAAATCAAGGAAATGTTTAATTTAGAGTAAAACTACTAATTACAAGTGAAAGCACAGGCATAGGGTAAATGCGGGATAGAAGAAAGGAAGTTTTTGAATGCAGAATAAGCATTGTCCACAAGTAGTTAATAGTAGTTCATTCATCTCGTCAAGAGTTATCCGTGCATGGGAGAGAGAGAGGCAGTTAGTCTGTACTCCAACTCCATTGCATGGCATGGCACATCAAGAGGACAAACAATAGAAGAAAGTAAGTACACAAACTGAGAGAGATCAAAAAAAGAAGAAGAGGAAAAATAAATGGAGCTCTGGACATTTTTTGATGTTTTATTATTGTAGAACAAACAGTCGTTGAAAACAGTGGATCCCATCCGTTTTGTCATCTCTTCGCATTCGTAGTCAAAGTCACTAATTATTCGGAGCAACCTGAAAACTTTGTGTTCTCCAAAAACTTCAAAGGGGAAAATCTTCTATTTATTCTCTTTTCCCATTTCACTCTACCTATTCTCTCTCTCTCTCTGTCTATCCATTTATTTCTCTTCACTGTTTCCAATGTCTCCTCCTCCTCACAATGTACATACTCACTCTCCTCTAATCCCATGATAAATGTATGTATCTCTCTCAATAACCCAGTCACTCCTTCCTCCCTGTAATCTAACCGTCCATGTATGTCTGTTTGTCTGTTATATCCATTACTCTCAACACATTCCGTTCCATTCAATCTCCTCAGTCATCTCCAAAATAATTCCAAATCGGAAGAACAACCCTTTACCAATTTTGTCTGCACATGAAAAACCCTCTCAATTTATTTTCGTGACCACTAAATAGCCAAAAATATACGGCAAAACATTCAACTTGTACCTCTCTGGTCCACGACCCCGATTTTAGATGCGTAGTAAAGTTTAGCTCGTCTCGATTAATGTCTAATTCTCCCTCTGGAATTTTATTACAAGATGGGAATGAATGATTAGAATGATAAGAAAAGAATGGCAAGAATAGAAACCAAGCAGCTCCACACAATACATTCAAAGTAAAATCTTTTGTAATTAGATTTGTTAAAAAAAGGTTGGGTCGGAATGTGCGTTTCATGTAACGGTGAAGAAGAAAACTAATCTAATCATGTGTGGCTGAGTCGCTGACTGGATACATGAGAACAGATTAAAACTCACATCGTCACATCACACCTGTGACAAACCCAATCATTCCAGTAAGTTGCAAAAGTACAAAGCCCAGGTATGTGGGACGTATGGGTTAGGAATGGGCGGGGTTTTTATACAATACGACTCAAACGTAATCCTGCGGTAGGTTTCATTTATCACTCTTCAAATTCTGTGTGTCTAAGCTACATAGTCTTTCGTATAATGAATATGAATAAATGGTCATCTTCATTTGTTCCACAACAGACACGTCAAATTCATTGCGACAAGAATAAAATTACATTCCTGCCCACCTCAGCCTGTGCTTTGGAATGCATTCAGAAAATGGAACACAATAACTTTCCCAAGTCACATGGACACATGCTCACAATTGTGATTGAATTAAGGAAGGCCACAAAGTGTTTCCTAATATAATTAATTTTTGCAGACTGTTAAAATTATATGGTGAAATCTGAACTTTCTGAATCTGAAGATTTGTTAAGTCAGTCAATGCCAACGCTTGTTCTTCAAATTTGCTTTCTCCGACTTTCTCTATAAAATAATGTCATTGTTACGAGGTTTCACTCAAAAATCGTACAACAGTGTTATTCTTTTGTTCTTTAGAAAATGGCGAGTATATGTAAATTCCTGAGGAGTACCGAGCAGGAGTAGAATTTTTCAGACTAATTGTTTTACTGACAAATCTCTCAAAACTAGAATAACTACAAAGTTAAAATAAAAAAAATATATTTGATAATTCGTATTCAAATACTGAACACCTGGATGAATAGAGATATGAATAATTAGACAAAATCTCGAGGAGAGAAGGTTGACTCGTTCCTAGTTTACTTTGTCATCAGTCCTTCGTTGGCAACAAAATGACAAGAATAGAAATAAAGATGAAATGAAACGATAAAAAATGAAGACGATGGAAAGTAAGGAGTCGAGTCAGTCCCAATGCATTTGTCACCCGACGATTAATAATAAGCAAGATGCAAGAAATAAACTATAAAAAAATAAGATAAAAGAATAAGAGACGGACTTTGACATAAGGCACTGTCTGTACGTGTATGGATGGGTAGAATGGACACATCCAAAAGCCAAAATGTATTTTCTAGACATGTGTTCGTATTCTCCAATGTAATTTTTTTTTCTCCATCATTCTCTCATCTTCTATTTATTTGAATGCACTTGCACAATGTCCATTGTAGTGTGTCAAAATGCTGCATTTGTTTGTTTGTTGGAATGGAATGCTGAAGTGTCTATACGTACATGGATTGTAACGTGTGGAGGTAAGTAGTCAGAGTCGTCGCTCTATTCATTTCGCTCTTTCTTTAAATATTTTTTATGACTTGAGTAGGGAGTTGGATTTTAATAAGGCCCAAGGAAGGAAGGATATTTTCGGCATTTTAAGTCTCATTGTTCCTTATGCATTGGAATGAACAACAGCATTTGAGCGAACACCTTAAGAATCCACATCACCGCACCCGACTTTCGTAACTATTCAAAAATGAAATGAATACATGGCGCTAGACTTTGAGTTCAACTACTGAGTTCTGACTAACACTGCAATGCACTTTTTCAATTCGTAAAAAATAAAAGTAGTCAAAGCAGTAGTCCAGCGCAGTAGTGAAAATGTCGGCACTTGCATCAAATTTATTTGACTGGACTGAGCATTTGTTCATTTGGAAGGAAAAGGGTTCGTTCGTTCAATCTATGAAAATTCATAAATAAAGTTTCTTCTTTGAAAGAATCGGAAATGAGTCCGCTGCAGTTGCTGGTAGCCTACTATGATGTAGTGCAATTTGACCGTCCAAGTTTTCAAGTGTGATTTGATTAGTCACCTCATACATGGACAGTCGTTGTGCACTTGGCTTCGTTTATTGTGTTTGCTCTGGACTCAAGTGGCGCTGGGTCTTTTGGTTGAGAACCAAGAAAAGTGTCTCCAACTATGTCCTTCAATGAAGTGTATTAATAGACTAGATTTTCCCGAGTAGTGCGGAGAGATGAGCTGAGAAAGAATGAGGAGATTTCATTTGTCCAGAAACTCCAATTGAAGAAGAAAAGATGCAGGGTGGACAAAGAAGAATTATTTGATTAAAAGGGTTACAAGGGAAGGGTTGTGTTCTCTCTTCTCATCTGTTCTTGTTTGCTTCCATTGTGACATCCACTTGGTATCGTTATCGCCCATTGTATTTCTAATAGATTTCATTGTAATCCTATCCTTTCCGCTCCCTTCTTTTCCCTTTGTATCCTGGCATCCATCAAATGCGATTTCAAAACTAACATTCCGAGATATCGCCCCAAGTTCAAATCAGCCCAAACTTTATTTCTTCCTCCTTCCTCTGAATAGTTACCACATAAGCATAAATGTATGAATTCAAGGCTATCCTTCGAAGGTTGATATTTTTTAATGTTAAATGTCAAACTAAATTCACGGGCTCGTTAAGATACCTTCAGTCTTTCCTCATTGCTGTGAAAAAAAATTAGGCTCAGTAAGGTTTCACGTCACTACTACCAATATCTGTCCCCGTATTCCCATTGTTAAGTATAATAATTCCGAGTAGACCGATTACAGTGTCAAAACAGTAAATATTTAGCACAGGGTACAATGCTCTCAAACTATAGTAGGAGTAAATATTTATCGAAAGATCCATAATGTACTGTAATGAAGACCTCAACAGAAAGATAACAGACTCATAATCAAGTAATCTCATTTTTTCTCGCCATCCCTTATTGTCTACCCTACCCGATTACGTCAGTCCACGAAACATGTATGCATATTAGCTATGATTACAGATTTCTGTTGACTCATAATTCAATTTACAATTACAAAGAATAAAAACATTTGTTGTTCAGGAAGGGTGAACTACTCCTGGTATTACTAGCGGTGTGGAATTATAACTGCAACTGCATTTGTGCATTTCTTCTCCGACATTTCAAACAACAATACAATACGATGGATGAATTCTGGTTGATGGAACAGGAAAAGATGAGAATGCATGGGTGCATTGCATTAACATCATGCATAGTTGGACTTTTTGTAGATTTAGAAAGCAAATGTGCTAACAATGAAAAACTATGCATGATTTCATGCAGCAGGTAACTCCCCAATCCTCCATCACATAATCAAACATTACATTACAATATTATGATTGTACCTTCCCTCTCTGGCTAGGAGTACCAGGAAGATGAGAGTCAAGAAACAAGTAAAATCTACACAAGAATGTATTGTTGATGAGTGGAAGGCATAACAAGAATAATAATAATCATAATGATAGTTGTAAAAATAGGAAGGAACCAAAAGTAGTGTCGAAGAAGATGTAATTGGAGGGGACTTTTGTCAGTTATATTTTTTTTATTTTTGTCAGTTGGCTCAGTCCCTATCCTATCTCTCTATTCTTTCTTCATCTTCCTATTGTCCCATGCACCCGGGAACGGCTGATGATGACGATGAGAATGAACAAGACTCATTTTCATAGAACATTCCAAAAAGCCAGGAGGAGTTTTTTCAAAATATAAAATGTTACCTAATGTTAATGTTATGGGTGGGGTGGGTGAGATATACATCTTTTGGAATAAAATACTTGCACACATACATACGAGACAATTCATGGGTGAATAACAATTCAACACAACTTGATCCGAAAAAAGGATCTCAGGAAAAGAAACTTGGCCTCCTCTGGAATGAACAATAGAGAGAAAATAGTCTAGGGATCAAAGTGGCAGAACAATAGCTGGAGGGGGTCGTCCGAAAAGACAACACAAGTAGCAAAAGCAAACGAGGAAAAAAAAAGAAACCTCGAAGGTAACAAAAGGGGGGACAAGGAAGAATTGGAGATGAGGTACGGCACGCAATCAAGTCGGCAAAATCCAAACAAAACTGGACTTGTTCCTCATGCCTGCCATCTCAGATTCTTGCGTCATTTAAGGGTCTCCTGCCACCTGGGTTCCCACACTCACTGACCTATTACCCCCAAGTGAACCCTTTTTATTCAATCTCTATCCTTTCATTCGCACTCTCACGACGTAATGTATATTTGGCCTCAGAACTTGTACAAGAACAACTAAAGGGCTAATCCTTCCACATGCACATCTCCATTACTCCTTTTCTATTCTCTGGGAACCTATCCCTTCATCATCTCACGGCTCATCCTATGTGTATCATCATCCGCAAAATTCTGGTGTATTCAACTCAACCCCATCTCATAGTACAATTGATTCTCACATGTGTTTTATACACCGGGTAGTTAAAAAACTAGTTCCTGTTCCGTTTTAAAAAAACCGAATCCAATCCCACAGTTTTCAATAGAATATCCCAGCAGGTTTCGACTCTGCTGTGTTATTTGGATGTGCAGGTTCTACAGGAAAGTAATGGGTTTTTTAACATGGTTGACCCACTTTTGAACCTTAGAGTTGAAATAAACAACTGACTTGGATTGGATTTATCTGGCCATTAAAAATATTAGAAAATCCCTTTGACTAGAATATTAAAATTATCTTAACTTAATGCATAATGATAATTACAAATTAATTGAGAAATTAGAGCAAGTCCTGGATTCCACTTCCGATTTACTAATGATTCCTCAAATCAAAACAAATAATTCTGACAATAATTGACTAATTGTTTACGATTTCAAGTATTGATTATTATGTTGAAGGAACAACAATACTTGTGAGGTCTATGAGCTCAGCTCAAAAACAATACAAGAAGATGTAAACAAAAAATAAGGCTGTCCGACTTTAGAAGACTTATTTTTTTTCACCTTTGTAATGCGCGCAAAAGAAATCATGCAGCATTATGTATATAGGCACTAAGATTTCCATTTCAGCCAAAACAAATCGAGCATTTTTTAAAAGTTTTTAATACATAATATGTCTGGGTCTTTGAAATACGATAGTCCAGTATTTGCACGAGGTATGATTTGAAGAACACGAGCCTTTGACCATATTACGTTGAAAACTGCAAATGCGTACACTTTCGTTAGTCTACATCAGCTGTCTGGCCAGTCGAAATAACTATTGTTATATCAATTGCTGCAAGGGCAATAAAAACAAGACCACTGTCTTGAAAAGAAGATAGAAGCTTATGAAATGATTAATCTGTATTGTCATCATCAAACCTCCCACGCGTAACCACCACTTCAATACAAATACAATGGACTATACTTGAACAATTATTTATGAATTGAAATTTATTATTTAATCCAAGTCAAGCTTCTACTAACAAGTCGGGGTCAATGAATTTCTTGATCCATCTCCGAGTATAAACATAACCGACGGACCGGCATGGCATGACACCGTGAGTGAACGTGAGCTGTGCTCAAACAAGTCAAAAATAACAATAATCAAATTACACCCATTAAACGTTTGTAATGAAGTTTAGCTCCCGAACAACGCTCCCATTATGTCATGTCATTGTCATTGGCACTTGAGTTTAACTTACTACTACTATTACTGTATTACTATTACACGACTATTATGGACTTCTTCTGAACAACGACAAATTTCTGACTCTTGTTGTAAAATGAGAAGTTACGGCATGACTATTTCCAACTAACGTAATGTAAGACCAAAAGAATGACTCACATTTTACACATTAACACCAAACATATACGTAATGCTCCCAAGGAGTAGTGTTACAGGAAATTTTGTGCACTGTGGAATTCTTGGACAACCAAAGTAATCCCTGGAATTTAAACACTTCACGCATTTACAGAAAACGAATGGCACTGATAAATAACTGATATATTTTACGCCATATATTTCTAAACGGCGACGAAAATCATGATTTATCTTTTCTCAAGAAAATTGTGAAAAAAATCTTCATAAGTCTCAGCGAGGTGTAAAAGTGTACGTTGCACCATTTCCTGGAAAACTATTTGCCAGAATTTCTATATTGTTAATGTTCCCATCGGCTACGGCACTGAATTATCTATCTATGATAACCGTGCAAGCTGCTCATTGATTTCTAGATTAAACAGACTGCCGGTAACATATCTACACGCCTTATAAACTATTGAAATATTTCTGGTTCTTTCCAAGTAATTGGAAGTTTAAAGTTACGTACTGTGGAATTGAGAGTGTTATAGGGTAGTTGAAGAGTAATACGAGACATAAGTATTATTGCAAACTACATACTCCTTTCCTAACAACTCCTGTTGTTTGTAACCTCCTCGGCCGTCTCCTCCTCTATTCTACTGTAAAATGAAGTAATTTGCTGAAAAGTAGTAGAATTTTGGTTTGACAGATGAGGTCGTGTGACAAAGGATTATTTTACGACCCGGGTCGGGTCATACCATTCCCTCCTACTACAACGGGATACAGATACAGTATCTTATCTTAGACTATGAGCAAGCAAAGAGACACAAGCACAAGCTTTAAGATGATAGGCAAGTGTGAACTTACAAACAAAAGGGTGAGATGTGGTAAATGACTCTTGTTGGAAAAAAGTAACTGCTAATCTTTCCACCACACCACTCAGACCAGAACTTCCTTCCTTCCTTCCTTTTTTCTTCACTTTCAAATAGGTTAGGTTAGGTTAGAAATGTGGCCATGAGCAGCTTCGCTGCTCCGAGAACGTTGGGACTAAACGAATCCAATA
>JAQIXO010000037.1:0-61329 GCA_034700305.1 Protaphorura armata
ACCTTATCGGACCCAATTGGAAGGTCAGTGATGGCCGCAATGGACGTCGACAGTCTTCTAAACGAGGACGAACCAACATCTGGATTTCCTTCAGACTGAGGATTTTGAGGTGTCACCACAGGAGCCATTTTTATGCTCAATATTTCTAAAATCAGAAAAGTTGACACTCAAAATGAAAATATTGAAACTTTCCGATTTCTTCTTTCTTTTTGTCAATTCGGACTGTTCGTATTTCCCGGTGAAAGATTACTCGATGACTCCACGTGTCTCAAATCTCAAAATGATGCAATGCAAAAATTGAACCCGACATTTTCTAGCATCCGCATTTTCCGCGTCTGTGTCTGTTTTTATTCGAAAAGAGAAAAATACAAAATACAATTCATTTGTTTGATAACAATTAATAAAGATGTGACGATTTTACGAGGGGACGAACAGTGACCATTGCTCCAGTGGTCCCATTAAATAAATTACAACAAAACGTGACAGGAGTAGGACTAATTTCTTCAAAATAATTTCAAAAAACTCAATCACCATCCCAAGGCCGAGGGTCACATGAGATGAAACAACAATTACAACAACTGACCTGACCTCAAAATTTTAATCAAGGTAATCGTATTTCGTATTCACTCATCATTATTGGTAAACCTGGAAAAGTTTAGTTTGACGCTGAAGCTCTGACTCTGCGGAGGTTGAAGAGAATGGAAGGATAAAGGATACTATAAAAATTATGTCGATTGTCGACCTTGGTGTAAGTTTTCCGGGAGTTCGAGTTCATAATATACAGGAATCGTTTCTTACAAGGGAATGCCGTGAACTGACCCCCAGGACCTTGATATCCCGTCTGTTGAAATCATAATTGTGCCTCCCAGAGGTCACGAAAGGTCACCCCATGCCATTTAATATAATGTAATTTCCTTGGCTATAATAGACGTTTTGGGCTCCCTCTCTCAATTTCACGTTTCATTACGGGGCATGGGAGCTTTTGTGGCCTCTGGGAGCCACAATTATGATTTCAACAGACGAAATTCGATTGATTCTTGGTCAGGGTATGCTCGGGACTAAAAAAAATATATGGCGTACCAAGTTCCTGGGGGTCAAGTCACGGCTTTCCCTTTTAGAGTAAATGTTCTGGAAAATTTGCCTTGACCGTAACATAAATTTTTGCAACTTTAACAAAATTAAAACAAACAACGTTCCCCTCTTTTCAGGGACACCCTGTATCAGTCAAGACGACTAAAGTTCAAAAAATCATCACAACGAGCGTCTCTGGAGATCATCGTCGTGGTGTGTCCCCGCACTACTGATAATCATATTATCATGTCCGCGATCAAGCGCCCAGCTGACGATTCACCCCCTCCTTCAACTCTAACCACGACGACCACCAATGCCATCTTAACGACTCCTGATGGCCTCAGTCCTACGCCGACCAAAAAGAAACTGGTCTTAGAGCCGTTTTGGATAGGTCCGGTCTCAACCCTGGAAGAAATGGACATCAAAGTATTACAATTCCAGCAAAAGAAAATGAGACAGAGGCTAGAGGCTCGTCAAAAACTTGAAGATGGTATGAAATTTCGAATTGGAGAGCTAGAGACAAGGCAAATGCAGGATGACACCGTGCTGAATGTCACTAATCGCCATTGGGATCAACTGAACGAAGATATACGTATACTGCTGCAAAGGTTTGATGCTGAAACATCCGATGAATTAGAGAGCAAAAATGAGAGCGACCCTACCACTTCCTTCCTTACGCAATTATCGACTTGGGACAAGAAGGAAGAACTGGACACGAAATTAGTTAATCGTGTTCAGGTTTCAACTAGAGCAGTAGCCAAAATAATACAAGCCTTCGACCGGGTGCAGCAACGAAGTCAGAAAATAACCAAGGCAATTAGTGGAGATAACGTTCCGAATTTGGAGAAAGCTGTTAAAGATTCTTATGTCCAATTAGAAGGGGAAAATCGTGCTCTTCAGGCCTTAAATACACATCTGCATGAGTGGTTTCATACCATGTCACTAAAAATTAAGGAACTGTCCGACAAATTGAGTTCTGAAGTGACTAAGAAGGATGAATTGAAGAATCGTGTGGATGAATTAAGTTATGAGCTTTCTAAACTCGTGGATCGAAATGATAAACATGTTGCACATATTCAAGAACTAGTTGATAAATATAGGTCACTCCAGCTCAATTGTGGGACCGAAGAGGAAAAAGAATGTTATTTCAGAGAGGATATGAGCGATATGGAAGTTGTCAATCTTCAATGGGATAATGAGGAACTGAGGGAACTAGCCAATAATCGAATGACTGAATTAGAAAGTCTGGATCATAATCACAAAGAAATCCTTAAGGAATTAGTGACACTTAAGAATTACATTAAGCAGTTGCCCGAGTCCGTTATAATTGAAACTACCGAATATAAATGCCTCCAATCTAAGTTCTCAGTAATGTACTATGAGTCAAATCAACTCCGTGCTAGTTTTTGTGAGGCTAGACAATCCGCCCTTCAGTTGAAGGCAGAACAGCTCAAACAAAACGAGCACATCCAGGGTGAAGAATTGATGGCCGAGAAGAAACTCAGGACAGAGTTTATTCAACTAGAAGACAAGTTAAGTCAAGCTAGAGAAGAGTACAAAATGTTACGGATAAAATTTGAACAGAATTTAAAAGTAATTGAACAAACCGGTTCCATTAATCGCGAGATGCTTCACCTCATCATAGCTCTCCAAAACGATATTCAACAATCAAAAGAACGTTCTCAAATGTATCGGAAAAAGTACAAAGAGATCGGTATGGAAATTGTCAAGTTGAAGTTTGACAAAGATCACAAGGAGACGAAACTGAAACTTAACGCGCTCTTAGAAAAAGATGACCTTAGAAGACAAAGTTCGGGTTCCGAAGTGTCTAGAGATGATGAGGATTCTCCTAGTTCTTCAAGTCTCATGATTAAACAGGAACCATTGTTTCCGTCCGATATAAAATTGAATCATGAAGGCGACCCCTCAAACGACGGTATTGAGAGTCTGAGGCAAGATAAACTAAACAACGGCGTTACAATAAAAAATGAGATCAAAATAGAGAAGAAAAGTCCTAAGAATGAATGTGATAGTATGAAGGACTTAACATCACAACTCAAGAAAGTATTGAATGAGCAACGTGAGAGCAAACTCCTTCTGGACATGTATAAGGGATCCAGTAAGTATGTACAGGAACGAGTTCAGCTCATGGTCAATGAGAAGAAACATCGTATTGAAATTGAAGATTTGAAGCAGGTCATAAGGAAATATAAAACTGAAAGTAAGGAAGAAAAAAAGAAACAAGCAGATGAAGACGCTGTTAAAAGAATACGAGTTTTAGAAGAGCAAGCTTATTCCCTCAGAAAGCAAGTTGCGGCTCAAAAATTAGAAGAAGGGTTAATAAATGAAATGGAAGTAACTGGTCAAGCATTCGAAGATATGCAAGAAAAAAATTCTACACTGATCCTACAACTCAGGGAAAAAGATGACGCGAATTTTAAACTCTTGTCTGATAGGATAAAATCGAATCAGTTGCAAGAACTTGCTCGGGAAGAAAGAGATCTATTGCAAGATCAAATTACTATTATGTCGCAACAATTAGACGCCCAAAATCTTGTAATACTTAAATTGGAGGAGAAAGAAAGGCTGATCGTAAATATCATTAGTGCAATGGAAAAGGAAAGCAGTCACCGGCTACAAGTTTCGGAAGGTTACAAAAGGAAAGCTATTGAGAGTGCTCAATCCGCAGCGGACCTTAAACTTCATCTCGAAAAATATCATTCCCAGATGAAGGACGCCCTTCAAACCGTGATCGAGAAAACCTGCGCCATAGAAGCTGAGGCGTACAAGACGAAAAGATTACAAGAGGAAATCGTAAGTCTGAAGAGAAAAGTAGAAAGGTTAAGTAAAGTAGAAATGGTTGATAGTTCGGACGAAGTAATGTTAGAAGAGATGCGGGAGTATAAAGAAATTTTGACATGTCCGTCATGTAAAGTTAAATGTAAAGACGCTGTTCTTACAACGTGCTTCCATGTTTTTTGTTTTGACTGTCTAAGAACTCGTTATGAGACTAAACAAAGGAAATGTCCCAAGTGTAATGCCGCCTTTGGAGCTAATGACTACCACCGACTATATCTAACTTAAATCGGCTAGTTTTTTTTATTGTCTGGCCTATTTATGGAAGTCCGTTAGTTTGGAACGGAAAAATGGGATTTAAATTCATTACTGACTTCGACCCAGACCAAGGTTGAATCATTCTCACAATGGAGAGTTATTACATGCGTACCAGCACCAAAGTTATGGCATATTTCTTTCTAGTCCCCGCTCATGCCCTGACCATGATTCAGTCGAATTTCGTCTGTTCAATTCAAATCATAATCGTCCCTCCCAGAGGCCACGAAAAGTCATCCCTATCCCCAGTAATGTAATATGAGATTCAGGGAGGCAGAATAAAACGCCTACCACATCCAAGAAAGGCAGCCGATCACATTACATTAACGGGTACGAGGGATGACCTTTCGTGACCTCTGGGAGGCACAATTACGAAATTCGACTGATTCATGATCAGGGCATGACCAGGGACTAGAAAAAATATATCAAATCTGGGTGCTGGTATACATGTAATGACTATCCCTTGTCAGTGTTTAATTTAGTAATATTGAGTAGTATGTTAAGATATTATCGCCGATAAGGAAAGACATTTCATATTTCGTTCATGATGAAAACATTTGATTTACAATTTACATTGACATGTTTCCCTTGACAGGCACTGGGTGGACGGTTTTAGAGTTAACGTACTAGTTACATTTTTCTCTCCCTTCGCCAGCCCAGCCAACTCATTGCCCTTTTGTTCTATTTTTACTGATTGCGTTGTAAGGACGTATGACTTTGTATGTATTTCTATGTCTCGTTCCAAGCTCCCGTTTTGACTAACTAGACGGACTGTGTAACAGTCCAGATTATTTTATCGTTTAACTTTGACTAACAAGACGATTCTGGTTTCGACGAGACAAAGAAACATACGGAATCATGTCCACCCTGAGTCCTCGACTTGACTCAATTTTTGTGAACTTTTGGTTTTATTTTTTGTTGCAATTAAAGTTAAATCTAACATCCATATTTGTGTCGACTACTTCATTGAATAGTTATTTCCCGCTATTTGCGGTGGGCCTTCGAATTATTGACATGAAATTTTGATTAGACTATTTATTTCGAAGTTATCGAAGCCGTGACTCATCGACGCAGTCACAGATATTATGATTCTACGAGAGGAGGTTTATTTAATTTTTGTGTTTCCATAATTAGAAAATCGATAAACATACTTCAAATCAGTGAAAAAAATCAGATTCCCAGCAGCGGGTACCCTTAAGATACATGCCAATCTGTCGCCCTTAATGTAAAAGACGGACTTATACTATTAGCGTGAACTTCAAGTTAACCCGAAAGTGAAAAATGCATACGAATTGAACTGAACAATAATTCCAGAAGGCAACTCCGCCACAACACAAATAAATGTCTTTATTATTTTACCCTACTGGAAGAGAGTAAAGAAATACGTGTTTAATTAGTTTAATATGTCTCTTTTCTAAGCGCAAATAGGCATTGTGCATTATCACAAAGAAATCTCGTCAGTATTCTAAATAATGTCACTGAACCTTATCAATTTAATATCCGAGTAAAATCTTATTAAATCCACCTCAAACTTGCTCTTTGGTTGAACACTACTACTGTTTTCCTCTCTCAGTTTCAGTTTCAACATTATTAGCCTCGGTTCCGTTCGTTGCGATGTGCCTTTTATAATCATACAAATTATACTACCGAGTATCTCTTTTTGCACAGAAAAACTGAAAGTACAATAACATACTGGATTTAACACAAAATTATGCTTATTAAATTATTTTGGAATGAGCAATATGTGCCCGGTTTTATAAAATTGTCAGAAGATGGATTAAGCTGTTAGACTTTTTTGTAAATTTAATTATTAACTAACTATAACTTTCAAAACACTATTATCAAAATGGATATCTATAATTTCAAAAATCGTTGTGGCGGAGAGTATTTTAGTAATAAGTAATACAGTAGTATTTCGGTGCGTTCTTTCGGAAATATATATTTCTTTCGCGTCTGAGTCTTGACCGATCAAAGATTATTTTCTTCTTGCCCACCATCAATGTCCGGAAATGTTGTGCCCTATAATTTCATAAAATTATTATATGCCAGATGTATTCAAAAATACATTAAATAGTTCCATTAACATCAAAAGTTCTGGACAAATACCTCACAAATTCCATTTTGATTGGTTGGTTTTAGGATTATTCTGTCGTATATGTCGTACGGGTTTAGATGATGCATGGAACTATTATGTGGGTCACCAGACACTTCTGTTAAATCGTAGTCTTCAGGGTGATTCAGATCAACAGCTTCTGGAGAGGAATCCCTTGAGGTAATTGAGCTTAAAAATAAACAGAGAATATATATTGCATTGTAGTCTGGAGAATTCGTTTTTATTATTAGAAAGTGTGGGTGGATTCTTGATCACGTAATTCGATAAGAGACCGAACTGTTCACCGAAACTGTTACAGACGATGAGAAACTGGAAGAGATAGTAGTACTTTATTTTAATTACTTACCTTAGGGTAACTCTTTTGCGCATTCGACCCGTCTGGAGTAGATTAGTATCATCCTGTTGTACATCAGAGATCGTAATTGAACTGATTGGTTCACTGCTCTAAATATAGACAAGAGTCAGGCATCAACAATGTCCTATCACTTCCGGGCCCTAATAATTAGGACGGAGTATATATAATAAACTTTCAAACAATTTTGTCACCTGTTTTCCCAAAAGTATTGGTCTAGGTTTGTGGCGTCTACCACTGGAAGGTGGGGGAGGCGGAGGTGTAGGTGGAGGAGGTGATGAATTTGGCGAGGGTGCTGGTAATAGATTCAAAAGTTTTTTTCTGTCCTCCAAGTACAGATCCAATAATTGTTCTAATTTACACTCAATATCATCCACCTATATAAAAATTATTGAATAGACACGTTTTATAGAAACATCAGTATTTACAGTATTGCGTGGGCTGTCTTTATGCCGACCGCGGCCGGAAACGAAGTAAAAGTATCATACCTGTCTTTCCACTTTGACGATTCTAGCAGCCAAGCAAATTTTGGAATCATAAACATCTCTGGCCTTTGATCCATGTCTTCCTAAGATCTGATCAAATCTATTCAAGAAGAAAATAAGTTCTTTACAATTTGAAATCTCTTTATATTATTATATTATTTCTAAGAATCTACTTCCGTAGCATGTATGCTTCCTTTTACATTTCTCCTTTCTTGATAAGATTTTACTTGAATTCTTTATTGCAAATGCAATGCAGCGAAAACTCTTCCCAGTGTCTTACTGCGTAGTGCGTAGCTAGGGTTCTCCAATAATCCAACCTTTATCAAGTTATGTATGTACGACCGTGTGCCATTATGTAGTTTTCTCTGTACTTGATCCTCTTTGAAATGAAGGAAAAGGAATGCTACAAACAAGATCCATGAAAGCAGACCACAAAGTCCAAACTACTATTTCTGTCTAAGGCTTTTGATTTTGAACATCGTGTTGTTGCAATCCCGAGATTAATCTTTCACATTGTACGAGTAAATTCTACTTCACTTTGAAGTTAAAATATTAACTATTTATGTTTAACGACATTAAACTTTTTTGTGACGTTTGCCTTCAAATAGCATTTATAAAACTGGTTACATAACTTTGTAATTGAAAACAGCCCATCTCCGGAGTCCCAGGGCTGTAATACTGCGATTGATCTGCAATGTTAGTGGCAATTTCATATCCTACTACAGTACTGTTTCCAATTTAAACAGAAACACATCGTTTTATTGTGAACATTGACTCCACGATTTCAAATAAATATAAAATAAAATTCGTCGGTTTGCGCTAAAGGAATTTCCTGAGATGGACTATTCAATAAATTGTTTTTGGAAGTACAAAATTCCTGCTCCTAGTAGAAATGCGTGCGTACGTATCAAAACAGATAGGTGCAACGATTCTAACTCTGTATTTGGCACTAAACTGTGCAATACACGGTACACAACGCACCGCAATGTGATGGAAAACTGGTTTCAATGCATACAAAAGAAAGTACAAAAGAAAGACCTGGCTTGAAGGCTTTTCACTCGACCCAGAAGATCCACATGTCCAGCTGAGTATTGTTCTATCACATCTTTTACGTCGTAAGGCTTGAGGGCTTCCCGAAACTTCTTCCGAGACACCAAGTATTTCATCTGTGTTTACAAAGAAGAAATTGAAATGCTATATGCTATGTAGTCGTTACGGTTAGCCTGTAAGTTCACAATCCGCAATCCTAGCATGACGAATAATGCATATTCCTTGGTTGGGGAACTTTCACCACCCGTACTTTCACCAGTCAACTTTTACCACAGGAAGAAATTATTACAAAACCTTAACCTTGCACATCCGTTAATATTTTGATTGCCATTTCTGGTAATTCAAGAAAACAGTGTAAGTTTAATGGACTGTTAATATAGAAATCGTAAAATGAGCAAGAAAATCCAATGTATGGAAAACTCATAAGTGGCTTCGGATTTGGAATGTGTTGACCTATTCTTAAAGGAGTTTCCTTATTGGACTCCAATACACCCAAAAAATAACGGCGCAACAAAAATAAGATTATACCCTGCGCCCCGGGTACAGAATTTGTAGATAATTGCTGTGATAGGTTTTTGTAAAACTTTGTTCTGTACCTTTCTTATTGCCCTTATTGCCATTTTATGCCTTGGAGTGAGTTGCTGCCAACATTCTGGATCATCATCATCTCCACACATGTCGTGAAGTGAATTTTCTTCTCTTCCAACTGAGTCTTGACTAGTACTCGTATGAAGTCTTGGGGTCAAACCAATATTCTGCCCTCCCAAGATAGAACCTCCACCTCCAATACATTCTCCTTTCCCATCTCTGGCTTGAAGTGATGGGGATGGTGATGGCGGTCTCAAGGACTTGTTCCTCCGAATTGTAGGCCAACGAGTCATGACGAAGGAGGCGTTGTGTTTGAAACTTCTGCCACAATAATAAGTCATAAGGGTCAATGTACTATTTAGAAGCTTTGAAGAACAGAAACACTAATGGATAATGGAATGCAAGACACGAAAGCATCGCATATCGCATTGCACTTCCAACGGCACTGTTTCTAGCAAGAGACCATACTCTCTCTCGACTCGACTACTACAAAACACATCTTTATTGTTTGAAATTAACTCAAACTTTCTAAACTACTAGGCATTCTCACGACGAGAGCATAATGCTGACAGTCTAAAAGCCAGCTGAACAATCAAATTTCAAACAAAGCGAGTCTACGTAACTGTACGTCTAAGATTATGACAGGACTTGTATAAAAACAAAAATTTCAGGGGCGAAAAGTTCGCAAAGTTCACTTGTCAAAACGGTTTGCGAGAACATCCTACTTCTGCCTTAAAAATTTCCGACGAATACTTTATAACTTTCTCCACTCCTTTATATGTATGGAGTACTAGTATCCAAAATCCCAAGTCACAATTGAAAAACTCGAATTTAGGTATTCAAAATTTTATGGCAAATATATTTGTACCTGCAGAATGAAAACACACAGTGATAACCAAAAGCGTATGAATTCATAGCATTCTCTCTGATTTTTCATAGAAAGCCGTAAAAGATATCAAAAAGAAAATGCCAACTCCGGGAAAGCTACTGCAGAATTGTGGTTTGTTCATAGGATGTAACACTAATAGAAAATATACTAGGGGAAAACCTCACAAAAACTACGGCACTGTATGTGTGCTAAAGTAGAAAGGATCGTTGTGGGATGAGAAGCATAAACTTGCATTTATGGCGGTTTCCGGTGGCACGCGGCACGCATCCATCTCATTTCATCCCCATGCATGCTTCCAACCAATTTGCCCACCTTTCTAGTTAAACAATGGATTTTGACAGCCTCTGACATTGAGATTCGTACGTTCGTGTGTGGCGTCATTGTTTGTTTAGTTTCTTTCTTTCTTTTCATAAAATCTCAAAACAGCACACTTTCTAAATTTCAATTCCACAAAAAAATCACACCGCCATATGTCATACTAAAAAAAGTGTAGATAATTCTCTTATTAAACAGGAAAAGCATTAGCTAGCGCACAATGCAATGATGTCTAAACATTCAGTACTTTTCTTTTGACTAAAGCTTTTTTTACACAGAATAATTCATGACATGTTATTTACTTAGAGGAGTCTTGGGTCTCATGAGGTCCCTTAGGTAAAGAGAGAGACCTAATCCTGAAATCAGAAGAAAAGGACACGGAGAATTCAACAAACTAGTAGAAATATGAGAAAGAGCATGATTGAATAAACATTGTCCTGTCCCCGAATGTCCCTGCTTTCCAGGGCTCTTCTGAGGATTTCAAAGTTAGTAAATAGATTGAATAAATATAAAAAATATATATGTGTGATGAGATGAGCACTTCTTTTTAATACTTTGTCAGTCAGGAGCCCAGGGATCTGAAACACAATCTGGCTCTTCATTGGTGAAAATTCATTTTTTATTTAATGAACCGTGTCAAGAAGAGATAGACGGATAACAAGATGCAATAAGGACGCAACCACTTCAGACAGATTTTGCAGCGAACTCGTTTGAATCGATAACAGACACTGTATGTAGACTAAAATGTGCGTCTGTAGCACAGTGATATGCGCAGTAATTGTAGAATTGATGTGATGAGGGTTTGATCCCTCCGTCAACTAAGCCCATCTTGAACGAATTTCGTCTTGGATTTTTGAATTGTGGAAAATTCTATACTAAATGTAAACTCCAGTTTTCTTTTCTGGCCGCTTGCGCTTCCTATACGGGACTGCTTTGTAATAAGGAATTCAAAGTTTATGAAACACGGATTTCAAAACGAATGATGGAAGAAAACAACTCATCCAATATGTTTTGAAAACCTTTTCTGCTCTACGAGAGAGCAAAATTCCTTGAACTTTAATCCCACAAAATCCAAAAGGTATCAAAGTATTTTCCAGTACATTAAGTAAAAGCATTTACAAAGGAAGCACAAAGGAAAGGAGATATTGAGTGTAAAGATACTTCATTTTTAGAATCCATGTCGTGCTGAAGAATTTTAGAGGAGATTATCCACTCCTCCTCTCCTTCTTTAAATTCTTGAAGTGGTCTGATATCTCAAGTTTGCTATTTCGTATTTATTTTATGCCGTAAAATATATAATGGGTTGAATGGAAGAATCGGATTCCAAGAAAAATCCGACTGAAGTAACAGGATTGAATGGAGACTCGCCATTGTGGGAGTGAAGAATAAAAATAAGATAGCACTTGAGACTCAAATCCCATAGAATTGTGTCGCAGATTAAACTAAACAAATCCTTCTTTCTCAATCCGAAGAATTTGAATATAGAAATGTAATGTAATCTACGCAGCCAAGCAACTTTTCCTAGAACCTAGACATATCTGATTTTTATAAAGCAAACATGTGAAAACACTTTGGTCATGTGGAAGTGTTGTCATTGCATTGCAGAATCAGGTGCAAATGCCAATTATTGGCTGTTTGAAATTATACTCGCACAACGAGTCAATACATCAAAATCTTTTCTTTCCTGTACGGACAAGGAAACCCCAAAAATGGATTTTTCAAGTTTCCAGTGTCATTTTGAGATCTCACCCACTCACTTCGGGAAGTGAAAAGCTTCAATGAGATCTGTCCCATGCGAACAAAAATGCGTTGGCGTGGTAAAAATCCTTGGGACTATCTGACTTCGTAGAATATAATATTTTAACATAGTTTTGAAGTTTTCATTTCTGATTTCAATTTTGGATGCTAGAAAATCAATAGCTTTATTAACGCCCGATAATGTAATATTTAAGTTTTGCCTAATCCATCCAATGTATATTTAGTAATAGATTAGGTTATATTTTGGAATTTGAGATTATTTAGAACTCTTCCGAGTGTAGTCAAAATTGAATAAACCATATGTGCTCGAAATATTTTGACACACTTTGCGGAATTTTAATCAGATTATAAGTAGTGATAATTTGAAGGCAAAGTCATGTGGGCTTACAACTGCAAGGCTGCAAGAGGATGATGCCTGTAAACTTTCATAATTAACTTTTAAGTTGAAATCCTGTTGGAAGTAAGGCTAAACCTTTGAAGACCTTCCGCCACATCTCATTTCACACTATTCTGTCTACCTTTCTAGTGAAACTTTTCTTCCATGTCTTTACGAATTCCGTCAAATCCAAAATGCTAAGTCATGTATTACGTTTGGTTGCAAATCCTCATCAAAATTGCATTGCTCACGGCATTGCATGTGACAAGGCACTCCACAGCTCAGGCCCTGTTACTACTTTCTACTTTCACTCACTGGTAGTGAAATCGTAGTGCCTCGAGGAGATAAAGATACATTTTGGAGCAGTGAAGCTTGACAAAGGTACATATCTCAACATAAGTCTCTGATCTCCGATGAGATGAGGTTTGATTATAACAGGAAGAGGAACACATTTTGCAGTGTTCTTCAATGATTAGGTTCTGTGTCATCTGTAGTAGTAGTGGTATCCCTTCAAGTAGAGTCAATTGAATTCCCATTCAAGCATAGCACACAAAGGCATACATAACATAGTTGATCCGGGCTCCTTTGTAAGAATTCATGTTGTGCTCTGCCATGTCTGCCTTGTATCATTAACTTATGCATGGAGCATTCAAAGGAATGTTGAACGCGTGCGTCCGCGTCCGTAAGAATGCTAAAGTTTAGCACGTGGAACGTAAGGAATTTCACATAGAATATTTATACATAAGTACAAAGGAAATGTAGAGAAAACTTTGGGAATTGGAAAATTAGAAATGCATTCCTACGCAAGGATCAAGAATGAAAGATGAAGGAATGATCGTCATGATAAGTTTTGTGTGACTAATCAGAGCTTTCTTTCAAAACTTTCAACTTTCTCGACGACTAAGAGAAAGTACTTTCTACTGTAAATTCTCTTTAGTGTAAATTCTTAGTTTTAAGGTCATAGGCTGCCAGACCGTGACGATTAGAACCAGACGGCTCAAAATAAAGTAACTTTCAGACATTCTTTGACCGAAAACCCTTTCGATTTTCCATTTTGAAGTTTCAATCAATTTCTGTTGTAACTTGATGCTCATATTAAAAAATAAGTGCTGTTTGAAATAGTACCGTACTATTGTACTATGTATTCGTTTACATGCGACAAGTTTAAACTAAACATGTTATTGTCATTGTCACCATTCATTCAGTAATTAGACAAAAGGTGACTTACACAGGTGGTGAAGGCAACGGTGTGTAGTGAACCTTCCACGTGGCAATGGAGCAAGAATTTTCATCTGCTGCATAACATCTCCAAAGGCATTGAATGAGGGTAGCTGCCGGTTGCCGTCGGCGAATCATGTGCTTTTGTCTTTGCTGCTGCTGAACTTTAAGTGCAAAACCGGAGCCAAGGATCCCCTATATTAAATTAATCATTTATTTACCTTCCGGAATAATGAGACTTTAGAACTGAGAGGAGAGTCATCAAGTAAACTCTCTCCACGCACAAAGAATCCTTAATTTGTACCCGTGAGAATTTTATGGAAGACCAGGTCCTGGATACTATGAGTTAACATGTAACTAATAGTAAGACAAACAGAAAATCCAGAGGCACTCTTCCTGTGAATTCTCGAGGGTTGGATCTGCTGGCATGACGTGGGCAACTTACAATTTCTTACCAGTTTTGGTAATACACTTGGGTAATTTTTCTTCGTTCATTCGATACATGTTATTTTAACCATCATTCCCAAAGTGATACTTTCTTTAAAATTTACTTGATTCTAAATAAGCCATCACGACTAATCCAAAGTCCCGGAGATTTTGACCTAACTGCTACCGTGTGCATTCAAATTCTATGAGCATCTTTGCCTAGACAAAGAAAAGATCTGGAGATAGGAGAATATTAAGTGAATATTTTCAGCCCACAAATTGGATTTCCTCAGAATCGATTTTATGCAAATGTCGGTTGTGGCTTGAGGAAAAGCGATTGTGATGGATCGCCACTCTCTCCAAACTTTTCTGAGAAGGTCCGTATGGTATTACCACACACACCCGCACCACCGCCCAAGATTAACTCATTCTACCGCACTGTCTTTTACATTTGACCCGAGCTGCGTGCGTGGGTGCTTGATTAATTATTAGACCCAAAGCAAGTGTAGCTTCATTCTTCCTCAAGTCTTCATCAGTTTAAGACATAGTAATCCGGTATTTATTTATTTTGCCAGGCAACCTGACTTTGTACTACGCGGTGCGGTGCATTGCGGTGAAGTGGCTTTCCCTTCCGGTGAAAGCAATAAAACATCATTAAAGGGTAGATCAAGACGTAATGTAACATTAAGGGGCATACAGATGCAGAATGCACAACCCACCTAGTATTATTTTTTTACTAACAATTTCTGAGGAACTCTTCTATGAATACATTAGGTTTAACAAGCTAGCTGGTTTGAAATCATACATGTATGATGGGTTACACGGTTTCCCACTATGACCTCAACTATCAACTCATGCTGGTGCATAATAGGCTATTTCATTTCAAAGCGATTTGCCTCCTATTGACTTTCCCATTCAAGTTCCTATAATCATTTCTATCGTCGTAAATTATGAGCTTAATGATGGAGGCTCTTATCACGAGTGCCTACTTAAGTACCTACATATAAAACCCTCTCTGCTTCCATCGATTCATCCTCCTGCCATAGACATGCATAGGAAATAGCCGTAAATTGGAAAGTAAACGAAATCTCGGCTTCCAGAAGTTCAAAGAAATGTTTCGAGAGGTATATAGTGGTTTTTTGAAAAGGTTAAAGGTCAAATACT
The DNA here is from genome assembly GCA_034700305.1 of Protaphorura armata. Taxonomy (NCBI): domain Eukaryota; kingdom Metazoa; phylum Arthropoda; class Collembola; order Poduromorpha; family Onychiuridae; genus Protaphorura; species Protaphorura armata. Next base: position 14,917 of record JAQIXO010000037.1, read on the forward strand.
TTTGAGTTTAACAATAAATGCGTTTACCACCATGTTATGAATTTCTTCTACGTATTCTAGTTGAAAAATTAACGACGAATTTTTTCAAAAACCAAGTGTTATACAAGTTAATTTTTACGCATGCTGGGTCCTTTCTTGATGCCATTCCATTACAAATTAAATTCTTTAACTCGGAAAAAATAAATTAAAATCAGTACTATAGATTCTCTCGAAATGTAACAGACAAGGATTCTCGTGTAAGTAGAAGTGCTTAAGGTTCACAAGAACAGTTCGGTACAAAAAAGCAAAAGAATGAAACAGAGATCTCAGGATTCTCTTTTGTACGTGACTTCGAATAGTTTCGTCCCCATGCATGCTATACATTTGCACAACTACAACTCCTAAGGAGTCTTCACATAAAGAATTCCATTTGGTATCAGAAGAAGCATCCAAAAAATTATCTCCATCAATAAAGGTCGTAGGTTCAGTTCTTATAAAACACATCGAAGGTTGCAAATTCAAGGTTCCAGGGCTGTCGAAACGAATTTTTGTATTTTTAAATTAATTCCCCCAAGTGAAACATAAATGTCAAGCGTTATAAACTCAACTGCTTTTGTGACGTAGTCAGATAGTACAACTACAACTTTTCTCCATGAATGTAATTCTATGTATGGGTGTTTGTGACTGTGACCATGTATGTATGAATATTCGTCGTACAAGTCATACCGGCTATTCCAACCATTTGCGGTTATTTTTTCAGAAGTTAAAGTTAGTGTGTGCACCAAACCAGTTCATGCAGTGAAAGTAGTTACTTTACTTTTACTTCTCTTCCTCACGAGGCCACAGGAAATGGACCAATAAAAGTAGTACAACATAAGGGCAGAACATTTTGCCTATAAATCCTAATTTTGTGTAATAAAAAGTGGCCGATGGGAGAACGGATATCATACAACCACTTACCATAAAATATTCTTTAGCACACGCACAAATGAGGTAAACGGAACGGCCCAACAATTACGAAATGAACACCTTTTCGGTTATTTATGACTTTAGTCGTACTTACTTTAACTTTAAAATGTAAGTGCACTACCAATCAAATGTCACTTAAATCATTCAGCCTCGCCATGAAAGTTTCTTTCATAAAAATACTGATTTAATAGGTTGTAAAATCTTTGTGACCTGGTTTCCCTTTTTAAACTGGATTTATTTTCGCAATAGTTGGTTCATTCATAAAATTCCTAAGTATTCTGCGTGTTTTAGAAATAGCTTCAACCGGGTACATTTTTCTACCGGGAATAAGTTACGGCCGGTAAAAGACTTACGGCAGGAAGTGCAAAAAATGAGATGCCCATTAGAGCGCAGAAGGAAGCGATGAGTTTTCCCATCCAAGTCGTCTGTAATTTCAGAAAGTAAAATACGAGATTAAGTAAACGGTGAATTTTGCAAATGGGATTCACCGAGCACAATTAATTAATTGTGGAATTTTTATAACAATTTTATGTGTGAATAGTTCTAAAGTTTTTAATCCTCACCGGATTATATCGAACTCTTGTTAATCAGTTTTAGAGTTCGATTTTTTTTTATAAAAATCATTTAACTATGGTATTCGATAAATCTGTTTTTTTTTGAAATCTTGTACATAGAAATGAGAAATAAATTTACCGGAGCGATGTCTCCATAGCCGACTGTGCACAGAGTAATCTGTCAAAAATCAATCAATATAATAAAAACAGTTTAGTGACATTCCTGCTTACATAATATCATGTTACATTAATGCACTGGTCCTCACGTCATACTATACTCAGGCTTCACTCAATATTTATTTGCCAAGCAAAAACAAGAAATGTGAACGACAGAGTAAAGGAACACAAAAAGCGCACTGAGTCAACACATTAAACATGGAAGCTTGCTCTCATATCATCAATAACAGTGAATTGTTTGTTTGTCTGCATTCAGTGTTTGGATATACATTTTCAGAAGTAAAAATGACAGGTATTTCCCAAAAAGCTAACAAAGCGTTTTTATCATTTATTTGCGTACGGCGATGCGATGTCAAGTATAGGTCGGAAGTCATTGCCTGTTTTCTGGTTGTGTAACTTTAATACGTTGGCTTCCACTTTGGATTTCGCGTGGGTGTGATTCCGTGACGAATTGTGTTGCTGTTTCACACCTCGTAGTATCATTTTAATAATTATGAACCAGAAGAAAGCTTTTACTAAATTTGGCCGTCCGAAGGAAGTAACGTCAAGAAACAATAATTCTAAATCGCCTTTTTATTAGTCATAACCGTCGAATTTTTTTAGTATGTGATCAACTCGTTGAAGAGAAAGCCAAGAAAAAGAAAACTACAGTGAGTGGTATAAAATTTCTCTTCTCGTAAAAATGTAATTGTCTCAATTTTATTGGAATATCTAATAAAAATGTGAACATTTCAACCTACGCATTTCAACCGACAGAAGCCACGATTGAAATTATTAAAAGGAACATATATTAAACTCAAAGCAAAATTGAGAGTTACATTTTGTAACCAAAAAGCTAACATTTGGGTTGGTTTGTCAGATGGAGGTAGCAGATGTTGGTCAAATATCCGTGAAACATTGCGACATTGTGGAGGAAGAATTTGAAGCCGGAGAAAGATTTATAGATTCAGAAGATTTACGGTGTGTACTTTTTTGTCCAAGCGAAGCATTTCCATTTTCAATATATAAAAATACTTACACAGCATTTCTCTCCACATTGAAGAAAAGTAGGTGTGATAAGGAGTGTTAAAGATTCAGTGAGAAAAAAGTTCAGTGAATTTCTGATATCATTGAATTTATGTAATCTTCCTTTGAGCGCAGGTGCCATGTGGTGTGATGTGCAATGTCGTGATGTCTTATGTGAACGTAATTTTAGCATAACAATTAAAAAAGTCGAAAGTGGATAGAAGTATTCTATTCAATAAGATGAGAATCAGCGCATCACAATGAACGTTTAAAGGCCGCATATCCCCAAAGCTAAAAAAAACGTCTCTACAACGCTCTAATCCTAATGACTAATGAAGCGTGTATGCGTGTAAACTTTTTTCCTTGAGTTGAGCAGTTCAAAAGAAAGAAAAGGCTGTAGGGCAAAGGAAACAAAGAACATGTGTTTCCTACGATCGAGAATTAGATTAAAAACAGACTCGATTTTGACTTTAATATGATTCTTGAAAAAATCGTTTGCCCTGGAAGGAAGACTTGACGAGAATGTATTTGAAAAGTAAACAAGTTCGATTTTCAAGGGATAAAGTTTGTTTCGGCAGATTTTATTTATTATTTTTTGCCATTATTTATTTATTTAGGAGGTATATTGTGTCGGTCTGCTTCTGCAGCGCTTTAAATATTGAAGAATTTGAAAGGATTTCTTACCCCTACGCCTAGGACGTTGTGATTAAAACCAACCTAGTCAAGGATAAAGTTAGTTTACGACAATAAGGCGTCGAAAATGATTTCATTCATAACTTATATGTGAAAATAGAGAATTTTGTTCGACGAAGTGAATAGTTGCTCCAAATATGTAATTGCGGATTATGGCACAGCTTCGGCATGTTTTTGGACGCTTTTTACTAGAACGGTGGCTAGCGGTCGAAAATCTTGTCTGAACTACAATTACATACACCACTTCTCTAAACCTTGTAGAAGTGCTTCGGTTGTACTGTATTGAGTGGCATAGCCAGTCAGTCCGTATTTGTGCAAGAGTAGTTTGAAGTGTAGTAAAGGAAGACGAAAGTCTGGGAGTATGACACAAGTGGTGAGGGCGTATATGCGGTGAAATCTATTCATTTGGTCACGAGAAATACATCCGATCCAGGATGCTTCGTCACTCGGTGTCACGTTCTTTATGTCAGCACGTGCATGATTCAGTTAAAAGACGTTTGCTATTAAGCTGGAATGTGATACGATTTGAATGCTTTCTGACTCAAAATTTTGCGAGAAATCCAAATCCAAATGTGTAGGAATTTTTAAGATCGGACCTGTACTTTTGAGATAAAGTTGAACAAATAAAATGGTAAATAAATCTAACATGAGTTTGTTGCCATACCCTACTTCATTCTTATGCCGTGCAGCGATCTATTGAAAGGAACCGCAAACCGATACCTTCCGGCTGACTTCTATTCATAAATTCTAAAGTGTGTTATAAGTGAAACAAGTTCTCTTTTCAACTGTCTGGGTTGCACTTTCCTTCCAATTAATCTAAGCATATAGTGTTGTAGTTACGAATACGCCGTATCTGTATAATTATTATACAGATACGGCGTATTCGTAATAATAAGTCCCAATACTCAGCGCTATTTTATTTAATACCAGTCTGAACAATCTTGTATTACCTCAGTTCCTTATTCCATAAAATAATATTCCAATCACTGGAATTTTTACTTTCTTTCCTGTACGCATGAGTTCGTAATTCGTCTGCTGTTCCTGTTTTAAATTCGTATTCTGTGTCATGGTCCTTATGTTATCGTCCCTGCCGTTGACACCGACAGAACAGAAATTTTACACAGTACTCAATTCACTCGGTATAGGCTGAAGGAGTGAGGTTCTTCAGTTTTTCCGATTTCAATAAAAACTTTTAATCTATCGTCAATCAGTCGTCCTACATTTCAGAGTCTGTCTCTCCAGTGCCTTATTCACTTTAACTTATGTAGTCGTGTCACTCATTCGGACAATTATTTGGAAAATTCATGACATGTGGACGTTTGACACTGAAACGCATAGTTCAAGTGTCCATTCAAACAGTAATAGTGAATATGATTTACATACATTCAGAGAATATTGCTTTAGTTTGGCAGCTCTTTGTGTATTTTAAGAGTAACATATATTCTAAAACATTCTGTAAATTTCATGTGACAAGTTCTGTAAGAGAGACCGAATCAGAGAGAACCGTCCAAGGTTTGAAAGCTCCTGGTGTTTCGGTATCGATTTTGTAAGATAATATTCGGCGATAAAAAAAGAAACAATAAAATGTCCGAGATATTACAGTACTACACAGTACCGGATTGTCAATTTTTATTAAAGTGATCTGAAAGTTCATCTTTCGGAAAGGACTCCTTAACTGCTGAGACAGCTGCTAACTCTAGCCCTTCCGCATTCTTTATTTAGATTTTATATTAGTTTTGTCTTGCTCGGAGTCCGGTTAAAGTCTCGGGTCTGGTCTATACTTATAAAAATGTTTGAGACACACGTACACCCCAACAGATCTTCATGCCTCTGGTTTCATTTACATCTTCTTGGTATTCTGTTCTTGACATGGAATTGGGTGCCCTAAATGTTGGACATAGTTTTTGGGGTTTGAGCCGACAAAAATTTAGAAGGACCAATCTTTTTCAGATACACGTTGTTTTTAATCGTAGGTCTTCAAATACGTGAGAGTTTTGCACAAAATTTAGAAAAAGTTTGCGGAGGAGCTTCAAGTTAAGAAAAGTGTATGATACCATATATTAGCTTAGTTTATCTTGGGGGTATCTTCCTAGTATTTTTCTTCTGCTTCTTAAGCGAATCACTTTGCTCTCTATTGAACACTATCCTGTCTCTTCCCTAGTTTTATAAACTCGGATGCAATTTCCTCTCGTTTGCTTTTAGTCAAATATCCATTTGGTTAGTACGAAACGGTTTTAGTCTGGCACGACAGCAGGGCTAAACATTCTGATTCTGACTATATACGCCTTGAAGTCATGCTGGGTTTATTGTACATTTTTCTAGCAGAAAATATTCACAGGGGCTTTATTCAGTTCCTCGTTTGTGCTAGAAAAATAGACTCGTGATTTCATTTTATCAAAATGAGCTTAGAAAGTGAAGGGTAATGTAATGGGTTATGTACAATTTGTATTTCGAGTCTGGTTTGGTAATTTATCTTGTCATTTTACGCCAATTTTCTTTGTTGGCCTCCACGACAAATAATTTTTTTTGTGGAGGCGAACATGAATCAATCCAAAAAAAGCAACAAGGAAAGGATTTCCGAAGGAAGCACTAGGCAAAATGAACCAGAGTTTGACATTACAAACTTGGAAACCAATCAGAGCTAAAGTGCTCGTTTGATAAAAATTACAATGCATACATAATGCTCATGCACGGCTGGATTCTATAATACTAATGGCTACATATTTTGCGTGAAGTAAAAAAAGAAAATTACAATTCTGTAATAACACTCATCTCTTTTGATGTTAGAAAACTCATTTCTCATTACCTCCTTTCCTATTGATTACTTCAACCAACTTTTATGTAACTTGTGAGAGTGAGGCGACACTTTTTGAGGGCTTTGTGCGCTCCAACTCCTCCGACTAATCCGAAGTGAAAGTGCATTATACTATTTTTCGTTAAAAAGTTATGTAGGCACACGCTTCATAGATTTCCACTGTTCAACAACGATAACGATAGATATAACACTCCGTAACGAGTGTTCTGTTGTCATTTTCTACAAAAGATTCCTGCTGATCGCTCTAATTTTTGATAACTCTAAGGAAATACGGAATTATACGACAAAGCGATGTAAAAATCTACAGTATTACACGAAATATTGTGAGCATATAATTGTTACACCTACGCAGAAACAGAATAAATGATAACATCGCATGACTTAAGAAAAACTGTTTAAATGGTAGTAGTGAAGTGAGCTGGCGTTACTTTATGAAAACGCTCTCATTAATTGACACTCGCTATTTGGGTGTAGGACACTCCATGATTAATGAATTTGTGACTATCGGATTAGGATACACATCCTAGTTACAAAAATAAGTCCTATCCATCTCTCAGAAATAGATAGATGATAGGTGGAAAGGAGGACTACATCCACTACAAACATCATTCACACAATACTCAGAACTACGAGTTTTAATTTTTCATGTATAATGTTCAAATGAGCTTCAATGAACCAGCTAGAAAGTTCCCAAAATATAATGGCTATACCGATGTGATAGATAAGGAAAAAACATCACTAAAGGTACTATAATGAATGGCCAATTAAGCACACACGGGCCAGCAGCTTAGTACATGTATTGATAACTTTAACGAAGACTGCTTGAAAATAATTAGAAATTAACTTATAGTCATTCAAAACTTTTTGCTTTAGATTTCAGCATTCAAGCTTAGAAAACAAACCAGCCGTTCAGTTTGACTTAAAAGCACGCTAAGCTCAGAAATACTAAAGAACACTTAATTCTTTAAGATTAACTCACTCACCACGCCCCACCACAAGGCTTCCGCATAGTTAGTGAACCTCGTGCCTGGAACCTCTTTTTCGGCTAGGAAGACTAGAAATGAAGATAAAATGAGGCCGAGGAATCCTATGTATAATGTTGTAATGAGCTCTTGTCGATGGGCCCAAACAACTGAGCCCAAAAGTTTCCATGTTCCTCCTCTTCGGTCAACTCGAACCATTCGGAGTATTTGGAAGAAACGTAGGCCGCGAAGTGCGGAGGCTGCGAACACACGACCGCTGGACCCTTCCGCCAGTACAATCAATGAGGCCACAATCGTGATAATATCTTTAGGAGAACAAAGAGAATAAATTTGAGCACGGTTTACCACAAGAACAGGCGACAAATCAACACAAAACATCCTCAGGTGAAAACCAGAAAATGCCAGGGCTTTCCCATTTAATATTGAAATTCGTGAGAATTTACAGATGAAATTACAGTACAGTGTATAGTTTTATGATCACTACTTTATATATCGTGTGACTAACATGTGAGATTATAGAAACACCCTAGGGACTCACACGAAAGGTAAGAAGAAAGGAGTAAATTCTACACAACGTTATCATGAAAGCATTATTTGTTTAAGAAACCCGATACCTTTACTATGATCTTTGGTTTCAAGGGGAATTATGTAGATGAATACGAATAAAACGCAGTTTCGCGTGTTTGTCTAAAGAGCGTCTGTCTAACAACGCAACGTCGAGGCAAACTTAATGCAAAGCGCAGTTTATTTCTTATAGTTAATCATACACGAATAGTTATTATGTAGTATACGATGTATAATTATGTCGAGTACTCTAACCAAATTGATACGGAATGTAGGTTAGTAAGGTAAATTTGATTGTCGCGTCGTATATGTGACCAGTTTAAACCAACCAGTTTAAAAACAAAACAACGATCGGTACAGGAAGCCTGTATAATGTATCCTTGCCATTCACAAATTTTCTACGTGCAATTCTTCTTATCAGGGCATCCTCTATCCTCTACATGAATGACGGACGAGTGACTGACTCAAAAGAATGAATTTTGCATTTGACATGTCTATACACATTTCATATTCGTGTCGCTTTCACTTTCTCCTGTCACTCTTCCAAAATAGTTTGAATTCCTAGTGTCAAAATAGTTGTAGGTTGTAGAACTACTTATGCAAGAAACTACTTATGCATTTCTGGATTCCTGAAATGTCATAGGTCAAAATGTGTAATACGAATAGGGATCCACACAAGCTGCCCTAAGTATTTAGTTCTGATATCGTTCGACTATCTCGGAGCAGATGTTCCAGTATAGCATTAATTTTTTAGTGATATTGATTCCCTTTAATGAAACTTAGGAAGGAAAAATTCAACGCCCGAGGAATGAACTGGGCACTTTTCTGGCTATCAGAGCCAAACTTTCACCAAGTGATGTGCACTTTTAGAGACCGGAACTGGGAATATTAGTTTGTACACGCTTTCACAATGGACATGCAACGCAACGTTTAAAAATAGTGGCTTCAAAGTCTGTTTCCTGGGGAAATGATAGTCGACATTTCAATTTGAAAAGTGCGACGTTCTACAAAAGTACAGATATGCAAAAAAAAAATGAAATGACAAGTGACGCACCGATGATGCAGAATGGTCTTCGGATAAATCTCAACCGTCCCATGGAACCCTGATAACGAGACCGACATCCGGCACCCCACAGTCGAAGTAGGAATTCCGTTGTGAAGCAAACAACCACGACGAGTTCCATGTAGAAAAGAGCCTCGTTGGCTTCGTCTTGGTATTTCTCTATCGTTGAAAATACACTCAGGGCGAAGCAGGCGAAAACCATTACAAAGCTAGAAATGAGAACAAGAAACACAATAAATTTTAGTATTAACATATAAATCCAATATCAAAGTCTGGCATTTTATTCACATAACTCTGTAGTCGTCGAGATTAACGATACTCATTGATAATTCAATTTAACGTCTTTGATATTCATCTGGTGTTGATGACTTAAATAAATTCTCTGGTGAATAAGAATTAATAGTGTAGGTACTTATTTAAAAACTCGGCCTATTTGTATGGGAAACTCAAAACGGCTAGATTTTAAATCCAAAATCATGACATGAGTTTTTCAACACAAGTTGAAATTAGAGAATCAAGTCAAACATGAAAGTTCAGAAGTGGTATGCGGGTTTTCCTTCATTCGCACTAATTGAAGGCCTTGAACCAAACAATTAGAACAATTCTATTCAAACTGATCATTATATTCTAAGCCAACCTTGAGTTCTGGTTCTCTCATTTTCATTTTCATCCCCATTTTCTTTACGCCTACCAAAAACACGTTTCCCCTTGTGACGCTATTAGTAGTTTAGAAGAACAATCGGACTTTCATTATTTTGCTCTTTCATGGAGTCACCTCATGTTTAAACTCATGCAAAATAAGAAGCCAAGTAAAAAGGTTAGGTGGTGAAGGCGTTATTCGTTATTGGACCCTACGTTATACAATTGAAGAGCAAAATTAAATTTCACATCAAATATTCTTGTGAGCTACTCACTTAGAAAGTGGGTGACGCAGACGGTTATAGATGAATTCCAAGCCATTGGCATGAATGGGATCGCGGCACGTGTAAAATTTATAAAAAGTAAAGAGTGTTACGCAAACTCTCCGCAGTGCTAATTAAATATGAGCAACTGAAGCTTAAGCCTTGTCATGTCGTAAGTACGGTATAATAAAGTGTATTAAACGTGAGACCAGCTAGAAAAGTACGATACCTATGTATACTACACAAAACACAAAGTAGTTGGGCGTTGTTGTTGTACGCACACATATATCAGAGAAAATAGGTTGTCCTAAACAGTGAATGAAGTCATTACGAATAGTAGGGTTTCCTCGATGAAAAACTCGGCGTGTGCATTAAAAGCAGATGGAAGCAATAATGGCCGTTATAGGGGAATTTCTCGGGACGCTACACGAGGACATTGCCTTCCAGGGGTTTAGTTATAAAGGAAACTGGAAACTTAAGTATAGACTACATACATACAGCTTCTCACGGATCGGATTTGACATGATCCGAACCCGACCCTGATACTTTCAATATGAAACCGAAAATTAAAATTACGATATCTTTTGCGAGTTGAGTATCAAAACCTGAACTAAAAACTGGGAATCAGAAATGATCCAAAAAGTTTCTTATGTACGTCATCCCGAACCGACCCGATCCAATGCAATGAGATGCCGTAGAGTAGTTGACGAAAATATTATTCCTAATACGGAATAGCTTGCAGAAGTTAAAACACTTCCGCCCCCTGAAAGTATATTCGAGTGAAGAGCGATCGTACTGGCAGTATCCACCTGCAAATCCTCATCGTTAACAACTTCTTCGAGTTCTGTACAACCTTTCTGGACAATTTGGTCGACGATTATCCATCTCCTTATGTGTCGGGTTTCAAATAAATGCACAGGGTTCCTTTTGTTTTCAATTGGACAATTAACCCAGCAATGTACACAAAGAAAAACTTTTCTTTCCTCCAAAAACTATTTTCATGAGATTAGCCATTCAGTGCTATTGCACTATCTTTATTTTCTAACCTAACTCGAAATGCGTTCGGAATGGTGTAAACGAACGAACATTAATCGGAACTACTTTTCACGACGACAACAATTAGTTCAATTTTCGACCTTAAAAAGTTCGTTTCAAGAGAAAGTTTTCTTTTACTGTCCGTAAAGCTTGGAAAGCGAGATCGCGTGCTATAGTTTCTTAGTTAAGCAAACAAGTTCCGTTCCTTTTTAAACCTAAAGGGAAACTGAGAACTGAAGCATTCACATTTATGCTGCCAGTGAACTTTACCCACCGGGTGCATTTATATTTTAAATGTTGATTGATTTTTACGAAGGTGTCCGCAATCACACACATACAAGTAAGCTTCAAATCTCATGCCAGATTCAGATATTTAATGTACGACCAGAAATAACCAACCACTTTGAACTCTTGACCTTAGATGGCTCGTGAAAATAGTACGCCTGAACCGTACAATGTCAAATGTCAGTCAATGCTAAAATTGCCGATCTATATTGAAGCAAGTTCAGGTATAGCTGTTATCGATTTTAAGATACATAAAAATACCGATTTTACTTGTCGCATTCATCACAGATCGCCTTGAAAATTCAAAATGTATAAAACTCAGTTTTAACCCCGTTCTTTGATAAAAATTATCTGTTGCATTGCATTCAGAGCTCAAGTGGCTCTCTGTCAAGTAAAATGGCTTCATATTTTTATATAATGATACAGTTTATAAAATCATGAATCAAGAAGACTACATACATACGTGCACTCCAGATGAAGAAAACCGATAAATCAGTAGCTACAATACAGAAGCACCCTCTCACAGAAATACTGCATGCTACGCTTTACATATGCGTCTATGAACTTTCTCCAAGCAGACTGACTGCATGCATACTTATCCGCGTCAACTTGAACGCCCGCAGAGACGTTGAAAACTTGACACAATTTGTTTAACGACTTCGATTTGAGTTTGAAAAAAGTTTTCTAGGCAAACCCCCTGCCAGTCCAAAACCCACTATTACTGTTACTACTGCTAGTTTTTCTAAAGTCTCAACTTTCATTCACTCACACCCCTCCAACCCAGCAGCCTAGTCCATGAGAGATTGATTTGAATGTAATATGTAAATGTACGTACCCATATATTATAGTCAGTTTTTGTACAAAATTCAAGTGTTCAAGTTTCAACCCATTAACATTAATTAGTCATTGTCGAGGTTGACGCGTCCCAGCCCAGCCAATATCTCAAGACTTCACATTGTTAAGTGGTCGATATCGATAGAATGAAAAGTACGGAGTAACAGAACGTCTGATTCCCAGGATATATGCAATAATTCAACCCTTTACAAGTATGCGAGTATGGTACGCTGACACCCTCGGCTCCCAATGAAAATGAATCAAGTGGATTTTAATCTGAACGACTATTAGTCAATTTTGAATCAAATTAGATTCATTGGCTCACCAAAATGTCAAACAAGGGTGAGTTTCCGAATGAATTATACAAGACAAGTGGGGTTAGATTCAACTGGAAAGAGAGTGACAGGTATTTTCCTTGTTGTATTTTCTAAAGTGAGAGTATTCCTAGCATTTAGTAGACCCTAAGGTGGTCGAGAAAACACTACCTTCCATTGGATGCATAATTTATGGTTGGCACAGGAGGTCCAGGGCAGACGGACGACTTTTGTGGAGTTTTAGTACAGGAATCCCAGAGAATGTCTATTTTACGATGAACATCTGTGATCAATATACTACAGTCACAGACACTACATGGTATCTGGTATCTCGTGGGAGAAAATAAACACAGGATTCTCTGAGGAGGCAAAACAGTTTATAGACGCCATAAACCCCAACGCCAGTTATGTCAATCACTCTCACCTCAACTTTTTTTCTACTTTCTCCGGAGGACTTTCACTTTTTCACCAGTCAAGTCTCCTGCAGTGTTTTCTCACTAAATCTTTATATGATTTGGTAGTTTTGGAAAACTTTGAGCCAACAAATTACTCTTTACAGTCATTTTAAAACCTAGTTTAATAACTTTTTGATTTAATTGTCGATTTTGAATTAGTTTTTGTAAGCACGCACGCACGTCGACAGCTGTGATGAATATTAAATCTTTAGGAAATCTCAAAAGTCGTCAACTTTTGTTGAGCTGGGCATAAAAAAGACTCAGTTTTCAGAAAAGAGTCATCATGACTAGAATACAGGATTTTATAGTCGACTCTGAAAATACTAAATTGTATTAAAAACTGCCTTAGAAACAATGGATAGTGTGCCGTACGTCATAAAGATCACTATTAAACTTCATTGAATGCTGAGTCTGCGAAGGAAATAAAATGCGATGAATTCTATGCACTTCTTCCTATTTTTGCTTCTTTTATAACTAACAGTTTTAGTTTTTATTTTGATGCATTAAATTTAACTAAAGCGGTCAGTGTTGTTGGACACAAAGCAATTTGGGTTTGAACAGAGGACAAAGTAACCGGTGCAGTGCAGTGTATTTTAATATTGAAAAAAATTGTACGCGGTTAGGTTGCTGTGCGAAGCGTCGGAGAAAGTAATTCATCATGTAAAATAATATTCTGTGCGTACAGCAGCGTTCTGAATTTCATTAATTTTCATGATTACCTGAGCCCAGTTCCGTTCCGGTGCTTACCTTTAAGATTTCTATGATAGTTTTAAGCGACGGCTGAGACATTGTGTTGCGGTGGTTTCATTTTTCTTCAAAATAAGTAATAAAGAAAACCACATGTTTCGAGAAAGACGTCTTGTCTAGCCTGATGGTAGAACAAGAACCAATCCTCCGTCTCAAGATCGCCTTATGGTCGTCCCTCATAAATAATGGACAAGGTACATGCTCGAAGCAGAAAAATGAGCGGGTCTCATAATATTAACTTTATCTTAAAAACTAGAACTTCCAGAGAATCCGTCACGCGTTACGTCTTACTTTCATTCACACTACACTGCACACATCAGCCGAGGAAAACTGTAGAAAGGTTGCTGTATATACTGTAAATCAATAATATTGACAATTTGGAATACTATCACATTTTTTTATTAGAAAAATTTACAGCTAGCATATAAAGTAAGAAATGAGGGGAAGTCAGAACCAGAACGTTTTCGTTTTTTTGCTAGTGGGGATTCCAAGAAAAACCGACATCACAAGAAATTATCTCTTACTTCAATTTCTTGGGGGAAGTTCACTTCCACTAAACAGAAAGAATGAACAATATATCTTGCGCAAGTCGATATGCTTAGGCTCATGACCCACCCTGTATGTTATGCATATACAATATATATTTGCATTTGACTCTTATTTGCAGCCCACATTGTTCTACGTTTTACGTAAAAATTTCAACAGCCTTTCTTCTGTCTTGTGTAATCAATGTGTAGTAAAAATCCTGGCATGTTTAAATGTACTCTCCTGCACTTTCTCTACTCTACAGCGTGTCATTAAGCCGGAGTCACTTAATTCGATTGAATGAACCCAGCTCGTGTCAACTGTAATTTTCTGTACTTATTCAAATAACCCGAACAAGAAAAATTTCTGCTCCCTGTTCTACTTGTACGATTCTACTAATTGTGAGTATCTACAGTCTATACCTTCAAGTCTAACTTAAATGTAAATGTAGTACTATTGCAGATGTGTATTAAGGTAAGGTGGTTCATACTTTTAAGCACGGCACACTCGGTCGTATCTTGGAAGTTGAAATATACTAGCATATATTTTGTGGACAAAATTACATAGGGTATATATAAAATGTACATCTCACATATTTTCCCTAACCTACAACTTTGGAATGTCTGTGTATGGAATGATACAAGTACATAGTTGTGAACCACCCTGTAGAGTTGCGTCATTCTGCCTGTTTTAAATTTTGTCTACTTTAATTTACTTTTGGTACAATGTTAAATAGATGAGGCTGTTACTTAGTCCTTGTCTGCAACAAAATTAATTTGGTCTTCCAAATTATTCAATATTGGATGAAATTCTTGACGCAGAATTTCTTCATTGGACTAAATATACACGAGACGAATTTAATTAGTGACCTGAAGGATACGTGTAGTTTAAAAAAAGTAATCTTGGCAATTGTAAAAATTTTATAACTACTTTTGTAGGGTACGGGTGTCTCCGTGTAAAATTCTATACGAAAAAGTATAGACAGACTAGTTTACTTAATAAAAACTCTGCTCGAAAATATTCACTGACCGGCTCGCCAAAACAAACAAAAACATCGACGTCGTTATGCTCAAACCCAAGACCTCGGTCGGTGGGATGTAGTTTTTTTTCGGTTACAAACGGTGTGAGCGCCGCTTGAAGTTTAAGCGGTTAGTTAGGTAAATATTGTACAAGTGTATTTCCTCAAATAAGGCTTTCGACCTTCTCCGCACGAGTTTTATTCTTTCTCGCCTTTTCTCCAGACGTTAAACATCCCACCGTAGCTGCTTTTCTTTTTTTACCCACTCTGTGACATGTATTATGCAGACAAAATCTTCACTCTGTTTTGTGGAAGCACAGGAGTATCCTCTTGCATTATTTACGAGGAGTTAACGACAGTTTTTCATTTAGGAGGTAGCAGGCGTGTTACTATCTTGCGGAGTCAAGACTTAACATCATGTGTACGAGGATACCATTTTTACCCAAAATTCGGAATAGGCTAAAAAGACTGGTCTTCTGGTGAATTGGTTAATTGGTCTTCGGAGGTAATACATGGTCAACATCTAAAGTTGTTTTCAAAATAATTGGGTTTAGTTTGTACTTGGCGTACTGAATGTGACTCAAGTAAACTCAGGAAAACGGAAATGGGCCAAATTTTGAAGGAAGCACAAAGTATAGTTTTGAATCGAGTTGGTTTTTACATGAAAAGTGATTCCCTTGTTAGTTGGATTCGACAGTAGAAAGTACCAGTACGACGGGTGGCAAATGCCGTGACTTTTTATGAATTTTTTGCCCTTTAATTAAGCTTTACTACTACTACTGGTATGTCATAGTGTGTAGCCGAATCGAACTGGAATACTTTCACTTAATCCGCGGCGACACCAGACTGTAACCAGAACTCAATGCATGGCATTGGCATGGCATGAACTTGATTCGCCTTGTTTCACTTGTTAGTGTAGTATTCCGGGTGTGGTTAAAACGTAATTTAATTAGTACCGACTGTACGGTACGGCTGGAACGGAAGAGAAGAACATTTGTTTCATTAAATAGGATCACTGAATCGTTAAAATAAGTTTCGGTGGTAAAAATTACCCTCGTACGTCGTTACAGAAACTATGAACCCTGACTGAACGCAAAAAAGTCATTAATCCCGCCGCCGACTCAATTCAACAAAGTAAAACCGATATTGGCCAAATTAAGTAGGCAGGATTAATGATCTCCTTAAAAGCTGTCACACACAAAGAAACGCGAGATAATTGCACACACACTCTTTCCTTTGTATTTTGTAGAACTTTCACTCTAGTTTGTTAGTTTGAGCTACCATACAAGTATGGGTTTAGTGGAATTAACCGAAAAGTCTTTGAGCAAGCTGTAAGTAAAAAAAAACTGGCATGCCTTTCTGTATTGTTTTACATATGGTGCTCGGGTTCTAACTCAATTGAATGCCCGTTAAAAAATGATGGAATTTTTGTTGGCGAGTTTTAACTGCTTTTTCATTAGACCCCTTCAAGCTATATAATGTAGAGAAAAATAGAGACTCTCCCAGCGCCCTACATTAGAGGAGCGTATAATACAAATCAAAAGTGTCAATATCTAAACAATTAATTGAATGGTGGAAACACGAGATTAGCTTTAGTTCTAGGCGAAAGCTGGTTTTAATGGTTTTAAGTGGCGAATAAATCCAGTAGTCATAGTGGAAGAGCTTAAACAGAAATGGTTTTACAAAGCTTAACATTTCCCAAGTTGAGCCTAAATTACGAGCTTGAGCCCTGTGACGGGAATTCCTCGGAGCCAATAACTTCTTGATGGTACTAATCAGAACGATGCCGACGAATACAATTTAATCAAATCAAGTGAGATGTATATTTTATTCCCAACAAACACATTGTAATTCTCAGAATCACTCTGAACAATAAACCGTTCTGGCCGACGTGTATTACCTTCTAAAGAATGCATTAACTACTCAATAGTTATTGCAGGGCATGGGATTAGATTTAGTTCATTATAAAGATAATACGAAAAAAAACAGAATCATTATTTGCAACTTTAATGAGTTTGCAGGTACAGGGACTAATCCAGAAAAGGAACGCATAATACATTAGAGCAATCAAAATCTTACAATTTTACAACGTAGAATTACAAGTACCGCATTACTGTACGAGAAACAATAGCTACGTACTTCTAATACCTGAGATTTTCTGAAACCCAAGGTATTTGAAGTCATTCATTCATAAATAATTCAAGGAACGTTCGTTTCTTCCTCCATGGGAAATAAGGAAACTGAACGATACACATACAAAGTCAAGTCTCTGAATGGGGGATTTACGAAAAATAAAGCGGTTGAGCCGATGAACTCCTTGGAGAGAAATATAACGAGTAAAACATCTGTTGTTTATTATTTTCTCCTCACGTTTACTAAAGTCGCGTCGTTTCACTGCGTTTTCTAGTCTACCTGGAAAGGAAAATAGAAAAGAAAAGGGCAATCTAATAATAACATCCTGAACCAGTAAGAAAAATCAGGTAAATATACTTATACACGCAGTACACATCACTAGCCGCGACAAAAACCGAATCAAGTGTGTAAAAAAAAGTCCGGAGCTTATGACGTCACTACTGCAAAATATTACTCGAACAGGTTTTTAAGAAAACGATGTCATTTTTCTCCCAAAGCACGCAAAACCGCGTACGATTTTTTCTCCCTTTATTTCCAAGTTCTGCTTGAGTAGAATCGTATTTCTTGGACTTCAGACTTATGCTCAAGAGGGAAGTACTTGAGTTGCAGAAATCCATAGAGATTACACGGATGACCGAACCAGACTAAACAAATATTTCTCGGATCGAATACTTAAACCGTCAATTCTGAGTAAAAACGGGTGACTCAAAATTCAGGAAGTGCATTCGTAGTGCACCCGAGTGCAAATAAAATTATGACTGTTAAAATCGCTACTTTTAACTGTATAACGCTTCAGATGATTTTTAATATTTCTATTAATTTTTTTTTAATTGAATCAGAGGTTTGCAACTAGAGAAAATTCCTCGTGAGTAAGAAAATAAATTGCAATAGGGAAGAGTTGAATGCGACAGAGACAGGAGGTAGTGAAAGCCAAGGAGTAATTCACTTTATGACAAATTCAGTTTCTGAAAGAAATACCTTGTGCATTTCCCATTTTCTAGCACGGCACGGGTCGGCAGAACAGTAGTAGTACAGTAGTACTAGTAGTAGGTATTATATTATTCTCTCAACTCATCATTCTTCTTCTAAAAAAGAAACGCTTGACATTCCCACGGAGTGAAAATAAATTCTTCATGAGGTTTAATATTTTGCACGACAGTGCAGTCAGTGCTCGGTGTGTCGACAAGACTTCA
The DNA here is from genome assembly GCA_034700305.1 of Protaphorura armata. NCBI lineage: Eukaryota > Metazoa > Arthropoda > Collembola > Poduromorpha > Onychiuridae > Protaphorura > Protaphorura armata. The sequence goes on from JAQIXO010000037.1 coordinate 33,160, forward strand.
CACATTACATTGTATGTCAGTAACGTTGGCGTGCGTTAGTTCATTGTGAAAGGAAAACATATTGAGTACAGAAAATATTGTATTGAAAAAATCTAGCCTTTCCCTGCTGCGCTCTTGTACGTAACGGACAATTGAAATAACAAATAGAAATTACAAAGCACAAGAAAAATATTATTGAATTGGAATAGGAACTTCGGAATTCTTTGCTTTCCATTTCATTGTTATTTTCTGTTTCCGAGAAAATAATAAGACCAGTCGGAATTGCTTATTTGATGGAATTTGATTGTTTCGCTACAAGAGCGACAAATCGTAGCTATTCAAAGAGAACTAGAGAAGTTCATGGCCATAGCATTACTCCGTTGGTTCGATTCATTCATAATTCTTATCCTCCAATGCAAAATCTAAACGTTCATCATCATCAAAACTTCCGAGAATTGAATTTTTTCCTAGTAGACCCTAATACAATTTTCTTTATTTAACTAGCGATCCCGAAGCTGGAAACATGTACACACTTGAAACGATCACCCTACGTGGTCCACGTTCAAGTACGTTCTTAAAATGTAGGGAAAGCCTTTCTAACCCACAATGAACCAAAAATTCTACAAATAAATAATTTTGAGAGGAGGTAAGTCATCCATACACAAGTGAAAGTACTGAACTGAACTGCTCAAGTGAAAGCTCACTGTGGGAGACAGATTTCTAGATTTACCGGTTCCAAACCTGTAGCCCCATTGTCCTTTTGGATCAATGGGTGTATGGACCATGGACCGTATTTATTTCCTTGTGTTCACAGTTAGTTTCAAACAGTGTGCTTTATATGTCGGAATAATATGCCACCCATTGGAAATCAAATTGGTTATTGTACTGAATTGAATGGCTGTATGGAATATTATGACTTTAATAAAGAATACTCTGACTCTGACTCTGACTCTGACAATATAGACGCAACTTGTGCATTTAAAGTTAAAAGATCTTCACAATAAAAAATGAAATGTAATGTTGGTTGAATATTGATGTGTTCCTATAATGGGAGTGCTCGCTCATTGTACTGATGTGTCACTTCTGAAAACTCGACCTTTGAAAATCTGGGAACCAGGACTACGTTGGCCTGGTAATTGTATTTCCACAGCATCGGATTCGGAACGGTAATGAGTAAATGAAATTTTCCCTAGACCCCCCGACAACCTGTCATCAGCACTATCAGAATCATACGAAATATTGGGCCGCGAGCCAAATATACCGTATTTTCAATGCATTGTTTTGGATAAATGGCATTTAAACAAAGAGTAAAACAATTTTCGGACTCTGACTCTGGATCAGAATTGTGTTACTCTAACAATGGTGCAATCTATTCACGTTACTCTGCCTCATTACAAATTCTAACTTTGTATGGAATAACGCTACATGTGGAACTTGATTAGTTTATAGAGTTTCAGTCAGTTGATATTTTCTGGATAACCCGGTACACTCCCCTCAATTGTATAATTCAATTCATAAGTACGTTTAGCTTAGTTTTAGTAATTGCTTTTATTATTGTCAAGAATTTCAGCTCACGCTGTGGATGTCACGGCTTCAGTTCTAGTCCGCCAGAGGGTGCTATTTACTCATTACTAACACCGCACCGTGCCGTAAATAACCAGGCACGAACACAACTAATCCTCAATGACTGCTTGACCATACTAGCTAAGTTTAACATGTCGTGTGAATTTCGATTCTTCCACCAAAGGGTAAATAAATGTGACAGCCAACGTGAGCGAGCGTCGCGTTAGGAATCCATTAAAGTAATGACGTTGATTTAACAGAAGACCTATACGTTAAGCCACATCGTCTTTCGAGCTGGTTTCATTCCCCTTTCCACAGTCACAGTAACAGCGGTGGAGTAAAATGACCCAGAAATGCGTGTGATGACCTAAATTAGTGACGATCTCGAGTAAAATTTCTTTCAGGTTTTATGGTTCTGTTTACTTTTACTGACCTATGTAGAATTGTCTGTTCTCGCACGGACATAAATGTTTCTCTACTCCACAAAAATCGCGACAATGTCTACTGACTACGTGCGGTCACGCTAAGAACATTACTAATCCGCTATAGTGTGGACATAGGAAACCAAATATCACTACAGTGGTGATTGTTTGGATAGAAAATGTGTTTCAGTAGCTCATGTACAATTTTGCCCAACGAAATTTTGAAAATCGAAAGCCATGGTACAAATTCGACCCATTTTTGACAAAAAATATTTTCTGTATAACATTAGAACCTACATATCTTCGAGGCCTGGAAAGAGAGAAATTTCGTATGGAAACGTCTTAAGTTCTCTTTTTCTACCTTCCTACCTAATATTTTCATATCGATTCTCAACTTGTACTGCCTGGGTGAAAAGAAAGACTGTCAGAATCCAAAACTTTTGTTGAACTAAAACAAATTATTCTTTCCAATGATACAAGACTGCATTTTATTGCCAGTTGCATGGAGAAAGTATTTTTACAAAGGTTACACTTAATTTACTATACAAGATTGGTTTTTGCGAAAATATTTTCAAAGCAAATCTGAATCTAGGGTCATATTACGGAATCGAGGAAATCTGAAATTGAGTTGAAATATTTCCTCTGAGAATTTCCCTTTCCTTCAATAATGCACCCACTCGTATACTCTAAAATTGAGTTGAGTGGAGAAAGCAACATCAAACTGACATGAAGTGTTGTTTGGCACATAAGAACGGATAGGAAGGAGTTGGAAACAAATCCGGGAAAGTTTATTGACTTGTTGTGTAGCATTGGTGTCAATTCCACGGCCGAGTGCAAATATAAATCTAGATCAACTTGACCAATGCGCAATGTTCTTCTACCGAGGAGTTTTCTCAGAAAGAAAGCAGAAATAGTTTTGGAACGGATATTTTATTGTGAGTTTCTGAAAGAATTTATTTTTTATGTGTTCTCTGGAGCAAGGTATTTGGAATTTCCACGCAGCATCAGTTTACAATATACTTGCAAAGTTTGTGTGAAAAAATATTGAGGGTTTCAAATGTCTTAATCTTACTGTGAACAACCAGTGCAACAAAATTGAAACGTCCAAATCTGCTCAATACTCTCAAGGTTCAATATCCGCAATAGAATGCACAAGTTTAACTTGGTAGAACCAAAATCAAATGCGAAATAAGACTAAATCACGACAGCCGGCGCGAAGACACCCTGGCTATCATCATTCTTGGTCAAAAAAATTCCCGAGAGAGCATAATGGCAACTTCCCAAAGCAATCAGATTGATCCTTATTCTATATCATTGTTCAAAATCAACCAAGTGAACCCAGTATGTTTGGGTGAAGTGCGGAAGTAATTTCTTCGCCATTTCGATGGAGATACGTACACCACGGAGAAACCTATTTGGAATAGACAGTAACTGAAACTACTTAGAGATTTTGATATGAGCCATCAAACTCAGCCTCAGTCAGAGTAACAGAGTTCAGAGTCCCATATCACATCCTCCAACACATTGAGGGGGTAAAACAATTACAGTTAGAAAAACCAGAGAAGTGTATGGCGGAAATGTGGTCTATGGAGAAAACATTAGAGTGACTTAAGTGGAGAAAATTGTGTCCCCAGTGAATGGCGTATACGTAGGGTGGTTCATAAACAATTGGTCAATGCACGCTCTCCCGGGTTCGGCTTTGGCTACGAAAAATGCTACGGACCACCCTGAAGACATAGTCACTAGCAAGATTCTATTCGGTAAATAAAAAGTATACAAGTAATGGGAGAGGGAAATAAAATAAATGCTATAAAATTCCACACAAAGTCTCTGTCGTACATGTACATGCAAGCCATCACACTCGTTTTCTAGACACAATGGATTTTTCTACATTAAAACACCCATACATTGTACACACATGGCGAGAAAGGAAATGAAATATCATCATTAGCCCAGATGATGCCCCTGTGAACCCATGGCTTCCACACTTTCATGCCTTTGTTTCGAAAATAATCAGGCAAATTGATTGAAATTGTTCAGTCGTGCAGCACGTCAGCCTCATAGAAAAACTGCGTGAATGACATCGACATGGTCCGAACTTCGTGTTTTGTGCGTGTGACATATTCCATACCGAATTCTTGGAGCTATTCCAGCCATGTAACCGTCTTATTGGATTTTGATACTTAACTGGTCTGAACGTTGTCCGTTGCCCGTTACTCCTAATCCTAATGATCGAAGGTAGGCTGGCTAGATATTTCCTTTTTCTTGAATTAGGTATAGGTGGGTTGCAATAACGGGAGATAAAAGAGAAAACTGGTCCAATGTTGACTACTTGGGTTAGAAACTTAATTAACGAAATTGGTGTCCTATCACTTGGACTTGATGTTTCATGACTATTGTGTACTCACGTGCGCCGACGACGCTGTACAGTCTGTACAGGGTGGGTTAGCATAAATGTACGCACTTTGAACGCGTACCTCAAAGCTAGAAATTCAAACGTTCTTGATGGTCTACCACGTATTGCGCCTGGTGAGAGATGTGTCACCACGAATCTACCCTTAGTCGATAATGGGTTACAATAATCTTTCGGAGGCTTCATAATATTTTCTAATATCCGATTCAAAAGGATTCCAGGAAAGTACCTCACAATACGCAATAATCAATATTGGACAGCTTTGTGCTGCAGGTGTGAGGATTGGCAGGCGGAAAAAATTGGCAACAACAAATCTCATAGAATGAATGGAAGTATTGCAGATAGTTCTTCTTTGTGTCATCTTTCCTTAAAAATATTATTTTCCTTAGAATTACGTTGTACGCTTCTCTTAGAAAAATGAAGAAGAAGAAAAAACTACACGATTCTGAGAAATTACACTGCGAGAACTCTGAGGACTCTTTCGTACTAATTATTCTTGTGTTGCGTTGACTTGCATTTGCGAATCATTCCACGAACGCTCAAAATTGCTGTTATGGAAAAATATGTCAAATCTTAACTATTGCGTGGATTGAGATCTTAAGAATCAGCAGTATCCAACAGCATGGCAAGGATTTGTGCGAAGGAATGAATGACAAGTCACATCCGTTCGGTTCCGTTCTTGGAGTTTTGCCCAAAGTTGGAGGAGTGATAATAGAAAAATATAACCGGGTATTCTGTGGCTACTACTGTAGATTAGATTAAATTCCCGCCGCGTCTCTGAACCTTCCCAGTTATACATATATAGTCGTCAGAAGACTGGCGTTATGTGTTAATACCGTCTTTCGGAGGAAGGGCCTCTGGAAGTTAACACTTCACTCATTCTGGGATTTACTCCTTCTTTGTAGCTGACGGCCGTGACGTTTGACTTCATTTCCTCTAACCAGATTCACATAGAAGGTCAAATTACAGTATTATACATCTTTCATTCTTCCGAGTAATTATTCATGTCTTTCATTTAATAAATTAATTCATTTACACGAATATAATTTAATTGCACCTTCAATTATGTATCGAGAAATATTCCCCGCAAAATTTATTTCGCAACTTCTATTCACAACAAGAAAAATTTACCAGTGTTGGCAGAGGTTTTGACCGATTACGATTCTATGAACAACCACGTAGTAGACTGTAAATAAAACGAAGACTAAAAAATTCCGGTACAGTAAGGTACAACTAAGGCTCCTCTTAACAAAGACAAAGGCTTTTTCTCTTTATAGCATTATAAGAGTCGCACCGGTCAGGGATACACTTGAGATGAGACTAATCTCAGAAAAGTTTAAAACCAGAGAGGTTGTACACCTCAACTTCAGCATAATATGTTAGTGAGTGTAACACTAATGAATTAAAGCATGGATACTTCTTTGTTGGTTTACTTGCCCTCCGGGACAAGAAAATTCTCAAGTGAAAGTTTAATTTAGAACAAAAGTTTTTGCTTAGTAATTGGAGAGTGGGAAGCCAGAGACGTAATTCGTCAAGGCTTTCCCGTAAGAGAACCAAAAATAATGGGGAAAATAGTAACATATACTACATTACAAAAGTCAAGCGATCTGTTCCCCATCTGTTTTTCTGTTTACAAAAAAAATAATAATCAGAATCGCTCATGCAGTTATTAACAGAACTGTGCCTACTCGAACTTTGGAAATACGCCATTTATTTTTAGCAATATCCTAACTAACCATTGTTTTACTCGACGTACGTCAGCAGTCAATTTCTTTCTTTAAAAAAGAGGAGCAGAGAATCGCCTGTACAACTATTCGTTTGTTATTGATTCTATTTAAAGAGACATGATAATATTTAGTGTGCTCTTGTCATGTCAGGTTGTAAATTCTAACGAACATCACACAGGCCTATATTATGCACATGAGATTGAACACGGAAAAGTGTCTGAACAAACATGTACGTAAAAGTGTGAATCTTTCATGCATTAACTCTTCAACAGACAAAAAGACGTGCGATCTGTTAATAAATAAATCATCATAAGCATTGCCTTGCATTTTTCATACGGTTCATGTTCATATGGTACAATTCTGCAAAGGAAGCAGAAGACAAGGACTGGATTTTATTTTTGTTCAATTTCCAGACCTCGCTGTTTGCCTCGTGTCATGTTCCAATTAGTATTCTGAATTTTGCAAAATTGAATTCTTCACACACATTGAAAGAATAGCAAAAATAACATGAAATATACTGACACAAGAAAGTTCAACGGGGTTACCCGATGTCCCGAGCTTGCTCGGGCGTGGTCCCACTTTTTACGAGTCCTATGCTGATAAATAAAATCTTCATCCACAATCATGCTGGTGTTAAGAAAAGGGCAAAGTCTTTCTTAAGTAATGTAAATTGGAATTATTGTAAATTGTATTCCACTGTCGCTCACGAAGGATTGAAAGCATTTGCATTTGAAAAAAACTTCTCGTAGTATTGAATGGAAATTGAATCACCACAGAAAGAACCGACAGAAAGAAAGTGCCAGAAATTCAAGCTAAAATTATACAACCATGGGTGCGCGAGTGACCTGAGAAAAAAGGCCCGGTCAGAGTTCTATTGCCAATAACCATATTATATTCTGACAACCGAGTGTTCACACACATACGTACATACAAAATCTCTAACTCAATGTTGAACTTAACAACTAACTATTTTTATACACACATACACATACTGTACTATTGATTGGACAAAACATGGTAGGCGTTATTGCATTATTTTTCCCCACAGCTGTCATAAACTTGTGATCTCAAGCTCCAATTTCTTTCAATGTTAAGAGAAATGAACAATTTAAATGGAAATTCACATCATTTCAATGCGAGTCTCCCATTTCTACTTTACTTTCTCCAAAATTGGGTGAGCAACGCCCAAATGATTTCTCCGGTAGCATTTGCTTGCACTACTACACAATTCTTATGCAAGGCAGACAGTATTACTCTCAACACATCTTTCTTCCGTTGTACACTATTCTTTCGTTTCGTGTTCGTCTACGCAATCATTACGATCGTAATTCATTTCATACACTCCGATGGATCCTACAATGAAAGCATTCCGTCTTGCTGTGCCGTGTGCTGTATTACTCCAACCAAAGCAGTACATTTTGTAACTACAAATTTTAGATTCGGTTCAAGGCTTTCAAACTTCCGCGGTGGAAAGCATGGTATCTTTCATAAATTCATACATGTTTTTTTCGAAATGATGAAGGTCGTGGTGAAGGAAAAGATGCAATAATTAAACTCCCAGCCATTCTAGGAAGGCTATTACAGCACAACCTGGTGAGAGGGAGCCATTTCCGTGAGGTCGTAGGTTCGATTCCCGCTCGGCCCATACTTTAATCATAAGCTTAGTGGTTGAGTCCATGCGTTAGTTTTGGGATAAAAAATAATATTGTCGATAATACATAAAATACATAAAATGCGTAAAAAAATCAATAAATGCAATGCACTTATAAATGGAAAGGCTAGGAGACTTTGAAATGCGGAAGGCATTGCACGGTTATTATACTTGTTCTTAGTCATAAAAATGTTTGCACGGAAGTTGTTTTGGACCGGCCGTAGTGTACTGGCTGTGACAAAAAATATATTTTGTATGATATGAATTCATAAACAATAATGGTGTTGTGTGCGTACCGTAAATCAATGTGGAATGACAAAATGACATTATGTATTTGTGCCTGGCACATCCGCATGCAAAATTAATTTACCATTATGAGTATACATAAAAGTATAACTAACAGGCCAAGTTTAGTTTTTTGAGTCACGGAAAGACAGCAGTAATATAATATAATACGTATAATGTCATGTCATGTCGGCAACTGACTTAACTGTGGCGACCCTCCGAAAGGCCAAGGTTATATTCAAACAACCAATTTGTATTCTGACTTGATAGACATTACATTAGCGGTAGTTTGGAGTCATTCTTGTCTGGTTTTTCTGTACTGAACTTTATTTAAAAAGTCGTACACTTTGTATAGAATAGCAGCACTTCGTGTTGGCTTAGAATGAGAATGGCTATAACTACTGGAAACTGGAGTACATGCACACTGTCTCTACTTGGGTTTGACAATTTTTTTCGTGGTTTCTAGAGTTCTTTTCCAAGTATGTTTTATTGGAAAGGCTCACACTGTCTGTCTACTCTGATCCCTGAGGAATTCCTCAGTCTTCTGAATAAATGTAGAGAATTCAGTCCTCGACTTCGACGTACAGATTGCATTTTCGTATGAATAGGTACGTATAATACGTACGTTACATTCTACGTAACGTAATGCACACAAAGGGGGCAACGTGTCTGCATTTTATACAAATACAAATGAATTCAATCTCTGCTCTAAGTCTGTAGATTGTTTCGTCTTTGACAACCAACAATGCTTTCTAATCAGGAGAGTAAGCCACAAGAGCTAAACTAAACAATTAATAACGTTTCCTATGAATAATACCAGACGCTGTTGGCATACATGAAGTGCATTTTGCTTCTAGAATGCCGAGCAAATATTTCACTTGAGGTCATGCAGACAGTGGCATTAAACAGTTGCAAAATTTTGACTTCATTTTGTGAGCAAACAAGTCATATTCTTCGGTCTATTCATTTTTCTTCGCTACATTTTAACCTGACTCAAAGTTCCTGAGTGGTTAAATGGTTGAACAGTCAGAAATTTCTTACTCCACTTTTTCAACTTTTCGTTACAAAAAGTCTAATTGATTTAATTAAACAGAAGCCTGATCAAAAATATTAAAATTGTCTGAGTTAGCTTTGCTTCGTCTCAGACTTTTACACTAAATTGAAAATTCGCTGACGTCAGTCAGCCTTCAGTCGGTTACACTTATAATCAGTAAGGTGTTCTTGTTTGACATTTTCCGCACACGAACAGAAAAAAGAATATGAAAAGTGAGTTAAGTATACTCACATGTGGCACGCAAACATAGGTCAAATTAAGTTGCTAGTTTATTTTGACAAAAAACAGTGTCACAGCTAGTGTCAGACGATAAAATACGGCACTATTTTGTAAAGGTTACCAAGCAATTATTTCTGGGCCGATGTATACGGTAAAGTAGATTGAACATAGGAAAGACCAATTAGTGATCACACATACACACACATACACATGTTCCTAATGATTCGTGCTGCGTTAACAAGATGTGAAGCACTTGTGGATGGACAACAGTCAAAGAGCACGTATTGACAACAAAAAGGGTTGAATGAGTCAACAGTTAAATTGGGCCGTGAAAGGATTGACCCAAAATAGAACTTTCTTTCTATTCAATTTCATATTTAGAGTAAGTAAATTGTGGTGGACTAATTGATAAAAATTTAAGTAATAAGAAATACACTTACACAACGATGTGGTACACGACAGCGTTCGGACCACGTGGCCTCTCCAAGAAATTGTACAATTTCGACTGTAGTTTTCGGTACTTGACATCCCGTCTGCTGGTTCTGCAATACATGCCACTACAAATTAATGTTGGGAATGTTATTGATTAACTTTTAGTCTCATTTTGAATTTTAAAAAAATATTTTTTAATGCATTACATTGAATTTTTTAGTTGTGCTCGTAAGGTAGTTTAGTAATAATAGTACTTTCACCCTTTGGTGAAAGCATTGAAACTATATTTTCGTCTCTCGTTAATTTTCTGATCCTTGTTTTACACAGGGAATTAGGACATTTTAATTATGCTTTCACTATTTCAGTGGAATTAAAGTTTTGTGAATGCTATCCAAATTAGAAAAGAGATCCCTCATTCCGTACAGTACGTTAAAATGAACCAATCTCATCAAGTGCATAGCGTACAGAGCGTAGAGTCGACTCGCAAAAAAAACAATCAATGGAATGGTCTTTTAAGAACTCAGAGGATTGTAAAAAAAAAAGAAACTACTGTACAGACGTATAATTCAGTACTCATTGCTAGTGTGCTGTGTCTTTCTAAGTCTAAAACTCAAAGGTAGACTAACCTGACTCCCAAAGGCCGGCCTAAAAGGCTTTTTCGTTGATGGATCAGAGATGCTGAGCTCAAAGGGTTTGTCACGCCAGTGGTCAGGTCTTTTTCGGTTGGACTTCTCCCGGGAACGCCAAGGACAAATTTACAGAGCAAAGAATTAGTTAGACATTTATAATCATCAGAGTAGTTTTCATTCAACCCAAAAATAACATTGAATACGTAAACATTTTTATTCTCTTGCGAGCAACATGAATCGATTTGGAATATTCACGCACTCATAAAGCTTGAGAACAAACTAAATCTAAAAAAACACAATTATACGACCACGCGTGTAAAAGTCGAGCTAATCAAGCGTGCCCACTTTGTCGAAACTCTATTTAATGTTTGTCCAAAAATCCCTGAATTCCATTGTATAAGGTTTGCATATTTTACTCGTAACATAATTCAAACAATTGGAGTGCTCGACAGAATTAAATCGTTCTCAGGAACATACTCTTGGAATAGCCGTTAGTATGCAGTAACATTTCAAAAATGCAATTAGAACAAAGCATTTGTGAGTCTTATAATTTTATTCCTTGGAGCTGAATAAGGAAAACCACAGAAGAGCAGCCTCAGCCTACCAATTCCCTACATCATTTCTAATTCAAATGAGACGACCAGTCTTTAATGGCTGCAATTCCCTCTGCAATACAATTTTGAAAGAAGTAAAGCCACAAAATCTAACAATCGCCGTGTTTCATACAAAATTGACGTTACAAGGTAAAATGAGCATATGAATGTTAATTTTACAACTGGAAGGAATGAAATGAAGAACAGAGTTCTAATGACTGACGTCATAATGACAAGACGATTCAGATAATAGTTGTGTGACACGAATTGGCTGACTGTGTAGTCTGTACATACTTACTTGAACGTTTAATGCGTCAAAAACAAAACAGCGAAGTGACAGAAACCTTGGAAAGGTTATGTCATCTAAGGCGGAAACGAACACCGAACTGTCTAAACTAGGACAGTAGTAGTGCAATATCCAAAATATCCGTGTAAAATAATGTGTTTGTGTGTGCCCATAAAATATTTACAAAGGTTGTGAAGTTGGACGTATAAATTTCTTATGAGGTTTTATTCATTGTCCACTCACATGCAAAATGTTTGAACGATATCACAACTTTCTATTCCCGTACTACTGCACTGCTAATAATGTCGTTCCCACTCCCTACATCAATAAGCCCGCATTATTATGTATTAATAAATCCTTTCATCCTCATAATTGGCATTACACAAACGTGAATGTAATGGCACCTGCTTACAAACCAAACCTGAAACGGTTGGTATTTTAATAGGGAGGGTGAACATTTCTTTCCATAGTTATCACTGTACAAAGAAGACGAACTACGTTTTTGTATTTTTACTGCACTGCAGCAATATATATGTACCATTGTATTGTCGAACGAGTCTACCTGCTGGTATGCTGTCAAATACAATCAACTAGCTGACTGAATATCATTCGCGCTAATGCTTCTCCCTCTGTACTTTACTTTCACCGTTCTAAAGGATAACTGAGAGGGAGAACGCTTTGAGATTAGACGGATGTCCGGATGTGATCTCTTTCCTGTTGGTTTTGAGTGAAAGTCGCTTCCGTGTTCACGGTTTCCTTTCCCAAACTTTCCTCTTCTGTACAAAAAACTTTGTGGTTGGTAGATAATGTCCCTCTACTGACAAGGTAGCCAGCCCCATGCAGAGACTAGGATTGTGATTCCTATTTATCTGTTTGGGTTACTCAAACTGACGACGGTACCAAAGTTATTTTCGTTAATGAACTGTGGCGGTTAGGGCATCATCCAGATAAAGCCTGGTCGGGAAATAGCGTTAGTTTAGCATTCAATTTTATCGTGCTCCATAACGTGCCGATGTTTTAACGTAATCTCAGTTACAAATATTTTGTCAACAGCTCCTCCCATGTTAGAACGTTCGGGTTTAATGAACGTTTTGTATTCCGTTTATATTTTTGGCTGGAGTGGTACCTTTAACCCAGATTCTGATTTTTTTAAATGCTGGTTCTAACATGTGCAAAACGTATTGAACTGTCACTATACTCAGAAAAATAATCTTCCGACATCTGCGAGTCATCGATGGTGAAAGTAGAAGGAGAAAGATCTCTGTTACCAACTCGTGAGCATACCTTGCAACACAGATGCATAAAGTTAGGGATCCCACTTCAGTGAATAACAATGAACTCCACATCAAATGGAAGCGTCAGTCAGAATTGAAGAGCAGTTTGTACTATGTAGGGATTTGGAAATTTGTATGTACTATGTAGCTCCATATGTTGTATGCACTGACTGAGTACATTTCAACTCAAATACTGTTAAGAAATTTGAACCTTAATCCTAGCGTTAAACCGAGATTGCCTAGAATCGGCAGTAATAGAATAGTCACCGTCACAACCTCAATCTCAGATGTCGGGATTTCCTTTCGTTTTACTTCAAACATCTTATCTCTACCTCTAAAACCGAAAGCCGAAAGTTCTTAACGTCACATCATAAAATGGAAATCTGGATTGTCGCTTACTATTAGTGCAGTGTAGAGAAAGTTCTCACTTCGTTTTAAAAGCACTCCTTCCTATCCCCGAAATCTTATGAAAGGAGTCGAATGGACGTTTTCAAAATTGCTTTTGAAAGTAGTTTACTATTTCACTGTACTACTTTACTATTTCAGTCCAAGCTACTTAAATCCAAATGATTATAAAAAGCACCAGATTTATCTCGTCACTTGTCCGAATTCATAAGCCTTCACTGATAATTTTATAATTTATAATTAATTTTCATAGTTGATGCTCTTGAAAATTACTGAAAAATGTCGACTTTAATTTTAGAGTGTTGGACTCTGTACTGGCAAAGTGCAATGGTAATGTATTGAAGCCAAATGCCAAATTATCTACAAGTGTATACTTTTAAGAACTAGTTTCGGGAAGTAATTGGTTATTAAAGTGAATGTCAAAAAATATGAGCTGATGCGGAGGATGGGAGTGCGAACATAAGCTGTTGGGAAACAAACACAGTCTGTTTCTGTTATTCCTGGTGATCCTTTTGCGCGGACTGCGGATTCTATTTTTGAGTTTCGTGTGATGTAAAAGATTTATTTAAAGAGACGGCCGAACTCTCAAAAACTGAACTTCCGTATTCGACATCACATCTCGGACTTACGGTTTGGTTGCCCTGAAGAACAGATCGGCTTAATGTACGTACAAATGTACTGGTACTGCTGTACTATACAGTGTATGTACGTACACTTAAAGCCGTACCAGTCGACCTAATAATTCGTGTGAAGTTTTCTATTAAACCAGCTGCTGTTTTCGCTGGAGGGAGCTATTATTATGCATGTTTGTTTTCACATTTGACTGTGGTGGAGAAAGGAGTGAGAGAGAAAATATCAGTCGGTCGGAAATTTGATTAGGTTAGCACTTTGCTTTTGAGAGAATGAGAAGGACATGGTTGAGTTGGATGCAAAAATTAGATGACGAAGACTGAAGACCTATGCTACTACGTTAATTAAAGTTGTCGCGTGATTCTGAAGTTCGACTCGACTCGACTTGAAAAGTTTTTGAAATTAGTATTCGAACTGACAGGATACAAAAGAATTAAAAGAAGGCAGAGCATTTACAACAACGCATTCGCTCTTGGCAAGTGTTTCAAATTTTCCTCAACAATATTTTTTGACAATGTCAAAGATTTAGTTAAACTATCCACTTCCAAATGTCTCAAAATTATGAAACATTTAACTCATGAAGAAGAGCCTCGAGAAAACACCATACCCGGTTACGGTTACAGGGATTTAAAAAGTTTTAAGCAGCTTACTTTACCATCAAGAAATTTTCTATTGAATAACACTGAAACTGCCATTATCTACAGACTTACAAACTTTCATGACATAACTCTGAATACAACAATAAATAATTGTGACATGTGTTGGACAGATTATGACAGCATGGAATTATTCTGGGCTTGCGGCCAATACAAACATGTCGTGTTGTTGCGTCATATGAGCCAGTAAAACAGAACACTGTTTTGTTACAAACTTGAAAAGCACGAATACTTAAAATCACATCACAAAAAAGAGTAGCCAAGACCCAGTTCGCTTATTGTTAGTTATTTGTTGTAGTACAACAATTTTTCAAAAAGTTCGATACTTTTTAAATGATTTTCCAATTTCAAATTGACAACAAATAAAGCACTCCACTCCATCCATACATTAGTCAAGCTTACATGACATACCATTCTGGGTCAGCGTCATTCATCTTCCGGCCCATCACGTCAAATCCTCAGAAGTATAAACTTCTGTAAATTCGTGAGACTCGACTCCAGCCTGACTCACTCACTCACTCCATTGAGTGACTGCTGCAATTGAAATCCACTCACAGAGTAATTTTTATTATTATTGTCGAATGTCTTGATCAAAGATGTAAGGAAAAAAAATGGAAGAATCAAAATCAATCGGATTGAATTGAAATTCTTAACTCTGCTGTGCTATCGAATTTGAGCGAGCAGGACTCACACTACAGTACATATAGTACACACACACTTGGGGTTATTGTCGTGGACAGCTCAGATGTAATCGAAAACCGTAAATCACTTAGACACGTCCAACCCCTTGTGCACTCCACTATTTTATCTTCCTTCTGTCTTCATCCTTTACACATACAGTGCATGATATCATCCGAGAAGATATTATTAAATATATCATTTCAATTTCAAAGCTATTATTAAATATTGCATGGAATCTGTAAGTATGTATGGTCAGTCGAAATCCTAACTTCTAATAATTCTTAAGAATCTGGAGTTATATAATAAAAATTGCACACAGACAGTACAAGTTGTACACATAAAATGTCGAACGTGATGTTTTTGCATCAACTTTGTTCAAATAAAGTTACCGTTGCCTTCAGTAGGATTACTAGTGCACAAACACACACACGTACGAGTAAGAATAGGCACAACTTGAGTGAGTGAGTCTCAAAATGAAATTATCTGTATTTACTGAATAGAATTGCACTTTCTCTAAATGGAAGCGTTGCGGTGGGACATGAGAAAAAGAAGACTTTCATTCTAAGAGGAGCTTAAGAGGAATATATATGTATTTTTTTCTTTCACAGAGAACTCCTGGTGCGAAACGCCACATACACATGGAACGATTCGCTCGGGAGCAACAATTGTCACCGGGTGAGTTTCGTAGACTCAAGGAGCAAACTGACAGGACTGAAGAGGAATCCTCCAAAGAAAATCCCGTACTCTCGTATCTACTCCACCGGGGGCACATGTACTACAGGGTACAGTGCACAGAGTGAAATATTAGCGGGTATTGGCAAGAAAGTCTGCACGGAACGACACGGCACAATACCCGTCATTTCAGACAACCCTACCGAAACGAAAGAATTGCCCACAAACACGTAATACAAAATCCAAGAGAATGAAAGCACAGACGTGGAGACGCCTGCGTAGCCAAAGTTTTTTTGTAGGTTAAACTAGATCTGGAAAACTTATTTGTAAATAACTTTTCATTAATTGACATTCACCGTAGGGCGCAATCAGTGATACGTGTAGTTTGCTTGGACAATAGCGGAGGAATCACTCATTGTAGAGAAATGAAACTCTTTTAAACTACAAATTATGCATGTGGCGTGGGAATCAACCCCTCGCCATTGCGACGGCACATTACACATTACAATGGGGTGTTAAACCTGAACGGATCAGTAATCGGTTTCGTTTGCGATTATTAGATTGGATCGTGAACCTTTATATAAAAACACATAAATTCTGTACATAATATTCCAGGTAACTGTTACCGTGTTACTTTAGACCTGGTAACTCTCAAAATTCTAACAGATTTAGTAGAACGCGAAGGACATTTGTTGTGTAGACGATGAACTTTAGCTTTCGCCCTAGATGATAAGGTGTGACCCAAGAACTACTATCAACTCGACAATCAATGGCGAATGCATGGGTCGCCAGGAAATGGATAACATGACATCAAATCAAATGAAGTGCACATTAATTCCCACCTTAATTACTGATATCCAGAATGTCAAATAACAAATTCCGAATATTATATTTTCTAAAATACAATTCATGAAGCGGTGTACGCCAACACGGTATTGTGTCTCATATTTCGAAGAATACCAAGTAGTTTGGCCCACTGATTTCATTTAAAGTTATTTTTACTCTTCGGAACCCTATCACTTTTCTCTTGCTTGTGATGATGAATACTTGGCACGGTACTTTGTACAAGTACATTCGAAAAGGAATTGACCCGCAATCGCTACAAGTACTTAAAGTTCAATTACAAGTACAGACTTGTACTTGGTACTTTTGACATAAGTACATTTTGGAAAGGAATTGAGCCTAGGCCTGGATGCTTGAAAAGCTCAGGATATCTCTGCCTTTCTCTCCAGAAGCCATTTGAGAGCAAATACTTCTACCTGAACATTTTGCAATCTTTGTAACTTTAATTGTTTTTCGTTGAAATTATTCCAATACATAACTTTGTTAAGCCGATCAGGCAGTATAAATATTTGTAGCAGATTCGGTCTGAATGGTAAGTCAATGTTGAGCGCGAATACGTCCCGCATTTCTGAGTTCGCTTCTGATTAAATTATTCAAGTAGAAAGGGTACGGCAAATGTCCCCCTGTCAGAATTGGTTGGATTTTGGATATGTTGTAGCCCTTGACCTCCTGAACAACTTTTGTGAAGTGCCGGCGTGAGATTTGAGACTGCCTGAGGTAACCTAGTAGGGTGGTGCGTAATATCCTCGCTATACCCCCGGGTCAATCGCCCCCTCTGTTCAAATAGTCCATAAGACAAGTTGAGACAATATTTTTGAAATTTTGAAATGTACTACTGTAATTAGTTCCACGACCAGAAAAACCAAAATGACCAGAATGATGAAAATGACTAAAATGGCCAGATTGACCAGAATGACCAGAAAAACTAAAATGATTAAAATGGTCAGATTGGCCAGAATGACCAGAAAAACCAAAATGATTAAAATGACCAGAATAGCCAAAATGATCAGAATGACCAAAATGACCAGAATGATGAAAATGGCCAGATTGACCAGAATGACCAGAAAAACCAAAATCATTAAAATGACCAGAATGACCAAAATGATCAGAATGACTAAAATGACCAGAATAACCAGAAGAACCAAAATGATCAAAGTGACCAGAATGACCAAAACGACCAGAAAAACTAAAATGACCAGAATGATGAAAATGACTAAAATGGCCAGATTGACCAGAATGACCAGAAAAACCAAAATGATTAAAATTACCAGAATGGCCAAAATGACCAGAATGACCAGAATGATGAAAATGGCCAGATTGACCAGATAAACCAAAATGATTAAAATGACCAGAATGACCAAAATGATCAGAATGACTAAAATGACCAGAATGACTAAAATGGCCTGGTCATTTTCGTCATTCTGATCATTTTGGTCATTTTGGTCGTTTTGGTCATTTTAGTCATGTTGGTCATTTTGGTCATTCTGGTCATTTTGATCATTCTGGCCAAATTAGTCATTTTGGTCGAAATTTTTTCCCTAGAAATGTTAACATAAGGTGTATGCATACGTAAATAATAAACGTCCTTACCATCAATCAGTTTTTTCTTGGCGATGTCAAATGTAAAGCAATCATTTCCCTGATCATTTCGTTTCGGCTTTTAGACTAATAATTCGAAAAATATTTTAGCAATTTTTATGGCTACTTCACGCGTTAATCGTCTATATTATTTACAGTTCTAGGTTGGAAAATATTAAAATCCTTGTCAAGAGGAAGCTATCACTTCCTCCGACTGAGTCTTGCAATATTGTTCGGGGGAACAAAGAATTTGGTGCCAGCGGACGTCTAACCTTGCCTAATGGCGGAATTATATTTTGCATGAAACAAAAATCCGGCTATTTTTCCATTTCCATCCGTCTAAAAGTCTAAACTGAAATGTTAATGTAATGGCATCGTTCAAAACAGAAATTCAGAAGAATTCAGAAATAGTAGACACAGGCAGAGTATATCATCTAATGTTGCTAATACTATTGTTTTCTTCTAATCATCTGTTTCACCCTTTCACCTAGTCTTCTTTTCATTTTCGTACGGCCGAAAACTTGTACGGCCTGAGATTTTACCTCACCTGAACTCACCGTCATGCCGGCCCTAATTAAAAGTGAAGGTCCCAACCCAACCCGCTGGGAATTACCGTTCGGAGAATTTAAGTCCCTTCTTGATAATATATTAATATTTGGTAATATATTTAATCGAAATAGTTCATAATTAGGATGCTGCTAAGGAAAATTAATATTGTACGGATTTACTGTCCGACTATTCGAATATTTAACCAGAAAGTCCTAGTTATGATGATGAAATTTTCCTTTAAATAGGTATAACTATACCTTCATCGTGTAATACATTTAAAACAATCCGAAATCCCGAGTGTGCTATTAATGTTCCATCTCCATCATCCCAATCCTTGCAAGAGAACGCACCAGACCCATCCACCAGCGGTTCACTCTTGTGAGTGAGAGAAATTTAGATTGCCAGGAAAGATGTCGCGGGACAACTTGTTTGAGACTTACGTGTTTAACAATGTGTGGCATCGGAAACCATTCTTTGTCCGCAAATGTTTTCGATTCATAACAGAAGTACTACTTCCTGAGAGTGAGAAATCATTTCCAAAGTTTTTAATTTGACTACTGGTAAATATTTCAATTCTGGTTCAATTTGCTAAATAAAAGAATTTTATCTCACAAGCATTTAATTTGTCCGTACTCAATTCTAATTCATTACGGGAGATAACACGACATCAGTTGCACAACTAACTGAGGGAAATGAAACTGTTTTACTTTATTGCCGCATTTGTTAAAGTAGTCGGTAAGTTCAGTAGCGGCGGGTGCGGCCGTCCAGACCGGCAATTGCCGTGGGCCGGGCCCATCCGAGAGCAGTACGTGTTTTAATGTATAAAACGGAAAGCTATCGGGGCAAAATACAGTACAATATTCAGAAAATCTAGGCCCTTCGGGCCTTTTAAGATTTCTCTTACTCAGTACTTCTATTACAAATAATATACGGGATTTGAATCCGTAACATCGAACGCTTAGACCGGAATCGGACTCCGCGAATCCGGATTCGCTTCCGGTTTCCACTGAATCCGGGAAAGGCCGGATTCGCGCGAAGCACTATATTTCACTTTATACCTGCAGGCTTTATACCAGTATAAGCAAATTGTCTGCTAATTGGGCTACGTTTTCTCAAGGAATGAGCAAAAAAAATAGGCCCTCCGGGCCGAGTATCTATTGAGAAAATATAAGGGCCGCGATTTCCAAATCTGCCGGGGGCCGGGCCAACTCACCCGCCGGCACTGGGTAAGTTTCCCCTATTTAGTCTCAGGTAGTCAAAACAACCAATTCAAAATACATTAAAAACATTCCACGAGATAAGAAAATTATATTGCACAACAAAATAAATTACGACTCTTCTCGATTTAACTTCTCACATTTTCTTAACTTCAAAGATTCTGCACTTGACTTTCTTTCCTCTAGTCTGAATCTTCGATTTTTTGATAATATTGGAAACAATGAAGGTACACTTCGTAATATAGAGCACATCTCTTTGATTCTAAATGATCCGCCGACACGTGCTATTGAAACAATACAATATAACTATTTCACTAATTACATTAATACAGTACTGATCAACTATAAGTTCAAGAACTGATGACATTAAATAGAACCTCTATTGGGTAGTATGAACAAAAACAGCCGCTTTCGAGTATCCGGACACTATAATTCAATTAAAATCATCGAGCACCACATATCAAAATATACAATTTGTTAAAACACGAATCAGAATTCAGAACTTCGTTTGAAGAAAATGAATAATTATGAATTGCTACATGTATGAAACATAACTAGGTAAATCGTTAGGCAGAGGCAGTTAATGTGCGTGAATTTGTATGCTGATTTGTTAAAAATGTTTAGTCGTAACATCGCAACTTCACGTAGGCGAGCCGATAAAGTCATATCGTAGATTGGATGTGCGTTAAAATTTTTAAAAATCTGCTGAATATAAATTATTCAGTCCGGCTTTACATGTAATTTTTAAATTATTAAAAAAATTACTCTCATTAAGGTTGAAAACCGTATGTCATCGTAAAATGTCGGAAAGGTCGTAGACAATCTGAGGATCCGAAAGGATTTCCTTTTCACCGATTTGATAAGTCCGTCCAATAAATGAAACTTATTTTTGAAAGCAAGACCATTCCATATATAGATAAACTTGTTAAACAAGCTCGATTTAGTTCATAATTCTGAGAAGCCCGTCTCATACACAAGTTCTCTGTGAGGTCAGAATTTTGAATCACGCAACAAATACATAATAGAAGATTGAGCGATACACATCTTGAGCTGTGCTTTATGTACTCATGATGATTCATCAGTGTACCAAGTACAGGTCATTCAAGAATTCCACCACGCAGATATTTCCTTCATCTTCATTTTTTAACAATAAGACTAGTCTTCGTTTTGATTATTATGTAAATCGGTGGAATGCACTTGTTCATAATGTGTAGGCCGGAGAGGTTGATTTGAGTGAGCATGAGATATTCTACATATGAGCCATTGTATTGTGCTGTAATAACTGAAAAAGGTAGAAAATGAAGCGCAGTTAACTTCACTTTACATTACTTTAGAGTTTATTATCGTTTGGATTACGAAGAGGTCCGTCCGTCCGTCCGTCCATCCATCCAATTCATTTGAACTCAATGAGAAATCCATGGAGTCTCATGGTGAGCAATACCGGTTTGAAGATGAAATAAGAGGGCCAGACATTTATCTCAAGAGATCAGTTTAATTTATGGGCTCTTTTTCCTTCTTCTGTTAGGAGACAATTTTCTTTACTTTTTTGAGTTCTTATTGCACAAGGATGCATATTGTAGCTGTGGGTAGTTAGTTGTATCACATTGGAATGGAATCCTTCCAGACCCACAAGTCCTTTTGACAAACCTTCAAGAATCACCTCGTGGAGTCGATTTATGTTCTAACTTGAACTACATTTTTTCACTGATTTTATCAGGTCACTTTATGGAGTCACCTCCACCTTAGTCTCACAATGGACTTCCCGGTGTCCCCTCCAGAAAATTACCCTTACAACGAGTTTCCAACCTTTTAACTTCTAGTCTACATGCATTTACTGGCTCGTTTTGACTCGTTTCAAAAAATTTCTTGTGTTGTTCTGAGGTAAAAAGAATCTCCATTACACCTATTAAAGTGGACTTTTAGAGTTCCTCAGGAGGGGATTCTTGAACCGTTTCACTATATTTATGTGACTCGTAATGGGGAGGAATTAGTATCGATTGAACCCGCCACCAGTGTGACAACCCTTTCATCCTACCCACCTCTTTCCGCAACAATTGTTTTTCTCTACTCAGTTATCATTACACATCCACCCTCAAAAACCACCTGTTTCTCTCATTTTTTGCATCATAAAATTCACGTTCTTGGAGAGGTTTCATCTATTTTCATTTTTATTACCAGATCATTCTACACGTAAGATAGTGAGAACCCTCCCGTGTCACAGAAGAGAGCCAGCCACTTTTATCGTTTCATTGTTTTAGTAATAATTTCTTATGCTCTACAAGAACCTGAGATGATTTGAGATCAGACAGATCTCTGATATATTCGAATATGCAGTAGTGGATGCTGGACATTCAAAGATGCGTCTGAAGTCAATATATGCTCTAGAATTGCACTCTTCAACTCCAAAAAGGGATTCTAATTCCGATTTTGCGAATTTGAAATAATTCAGTTTTGCATCTTGCAATGTGTTCTTCTACATTCTCCAAACTTTTTCGGTTTATCAATTTTGGGGATTTCCAATGTTTAAAATACATGTCTAAGGAAACCTGATGGCATATCCGAAAAAGTCGAACTACTATATTGTTAGCTCCTGACTTCCTCGTTATAAGCTCTCTTATTATAAGGTACAAAAATTGCCATGAGACAAGAAAATTTTTAAGGACGAACATAATATTCGTGTTAAAATTTAAACCAAAACTCAATGAATGATTTGTTACCCTACGGGTACGTAAAGGCCAGTAGCACTTGACGTGGAATCGGATTGTTGTTCGGAAAAATTTAAGACCCACAAAAGTACCAAAATATATTTTACTCATCCAAACAACAAAATTACAATTTCTGAGTGGCCAAAATACTTCCAAGAAAGTCGGTCAAGCAATTCAAGGAAGCTAGTAAGTAAAGTGTACTCGCACGGGTAAAATTCGTTTCGTACACTCCATCACATTAGAGCCATGACATAGTTATTAGAACGGGAAATCAGACACTAAGAAAATAATTTTCTTCCATCACTCTCTTACGCGGACATTGCGAGTCAAGATTTCATGTTAAGAGGATAGGATCCATTGAACACATTATTCATAATTTGCACGTTTGGATGTTTGTGCACAAACAAAGGATGGTATTATGCTGTCACTCATCCCACATCACGTCAATGCACGCGCTTAATTGTGCTTTTACACCAAAAACCTGTCATTCATGTTCCTGACGAGAGCGGAGGGTCCCTCTCTCGAATCAAATTCTGAATGATGAGTGTATATCTTCTTACATGGACGATGGACGTATAAACTTAACAACGTTTCCCCGATTGGCCGATTACTAGAGAGCTCTCAAAAATGCATGATTCCACCATTATTTATGCCTATTATAATAACAGACTGATGTGGATCTTGAATCACAGTTAATTTCTAAATGTTTAAAAGAAACACAACACTTTGAAAGCCAGTTTTGGCATAAGGTAGCACAGGCACATCAAACATATACGTATATCTGACATTAGGGGCTGATGGATAGACAAATGATTTTTGAGAAATTTGAGTAATACGCGTAAGACACCATGAACCGAACCCTAAGTGTCAAGTCATTCATGTTCTGCCATTAGTTCATCAAATATTTTAGCACTCTCTTCTCAACATTTATTCCTTGACAGCGCGAATGCGAATCGAATTATTATTATTATTTGAGGCGAAGATCCATTAATAAGAGGTTTCGTTGAATTGATGAAATCGTTTTTTTTTTTAATTCAACTTGTGCAACCTTGCGAAAGATTTATATTGCAAAACGAAAGTAGATTTGACCATTAATTGAAATAATTGTGGGGAATGGGACTGCCACACTTCGAAATCTTGCATATCTTGAACATTTGTGTCGATTTTGCATGTATAAGCTAGACGTATGAAGTCGGCCTATAGTTTCATATTTTTGTAAATCCTTTTAGCGACAAAAATACGGCCAACGAATTTTATGTACAATTTTTAAAATGCAGATTCTTAGTTGCTGTGTAGATTTGCCACCCGCTGAATTCTCATTGGACGTCTGTGTCAGCGGTGTTAGTGTTACATTGTAATTAATTTGGAAAGACTGATAGGAAAACATCTAAAATTGCATTATTTACACAAAATGTATTATTTTGAGTAAACCTACAACGGTTACCGACCGGCGAATGTCAATTAATGAATGAATCTACAAGTAGAGAGATTGGGTCTCCCGAAAGAGCGAGCTACAAAATACAAACTCACGCCCAGCAATAAGAATAGAAATTATGGCAGTAGTTTCAATACATACAATTGAAAACTTTGTAGTGAAGTGTACAGATTTAAGATTTTATAGCATGTTACATGTAACCATTCAAGTGGACTGCCGTCCTTCGGTGTATGGGGACGATGATCATCTTGAGAGAGATGATCAGAAAAGTGGCGTTATGGTTTAAGGGAGACACCGGCTCTTTGCTGTGCTCTGTACTAAATCGTAATTATTAGTCTTATTGTTGGAGTTCCGGTTGAGACTGAAGGATTGTCACGACTCATGACGTGACGTGCGGTTCTATGTACGTACAACTGTAGTGTTAAAAAATGAAATAAATAGGCAGCAAAAGCACCCTCGGAGTGCCAGCAGCGTTACACATCAAAATCAGAAAAGAAACCGACTTGTCAGAGTCAACTCTATAAAAGGAGAAGGCCAGAGTCATAGCGGTCGTGGCAAATAAGTTGGTGGTAGTAGCCATAGCCCCACAGCCTTAACTTAGATGATAATCATATACTCCGACTTGAACGGATCTGAAAATGATTAAACCACATAATTAACTAAATCAAGTCAGTCAATGAGAAGATAGATGATGATGAGGATACAAGGGTAGATTCTAATGCACTAAATCGAAAACAATAAAATCGTGGCAAGTTCACCTTCAATCTCCTTCTCGCTCGCCACAGCATGCGGTATCCGGATTCTGTCCAAAAAGGGTGCAAAAAGTTTGCTCATGATAACTTTTTCCAAGGAATGAGTGAATTTTTACTTAATTTGAGTGCAACAAAGTAGAGGTGCATTTGCATTACAAAAATTTGTATGATTTGATCAAGACAAATGTTTATAATTCATTGTGCAATCATCACGCACAAATAATAAACACATAAAATATGGACTTTATATGTAACATAACATGTAATAAAAGTAAGTCCGGTTGCAGTGCATGCATGCAGAACAATAACGGGTGAAAGAAAAAAATGCAGAGCAGGGTTATTAGTGCAATTTATTTGACTTTGACCGTATTCCTTTTGCCGCAATGCAATAGAATTGATTTAAGACGCACACTAGCAAAAGTACCCCATTCTCCTAATCTTCAGTCAATTCTAATTACATTATTGAGTCAAAACTTTCATTTTAAGAAAGAAAAAAAACCTGATTGGTTTGTTCTTGTTCTTGATAGTTAGTTTGTGACTTTGCTCATCCATAACGACTAATAGACTAACTACACGGACATCATCGGACATGTAGATGAGACTCGCACGGCACGCACTGTGTAGTATGTACTTGCTCCCCTTGTTTATGAGTTTATAGTTAATTACTTAAGCATTGTAGTTTAGTAAAGGTCTTCGGCCAGTCAGGTTCTACAATCTTACATTATTGCATTATTGTATTGTTCCTACTCGAGCGTGATGTCATTGAGAGTCCGAACGGACATGAGGTAAATTTATAGATCTCTGTCACGGAAATGCACTTATGTATATATGCATACGCAAGGTATGGTAATATTTAGTATATAAGTCCTAGACTCTGTTGTAGTTTTAACTAACAACATCTTGGTCCAATATCTTTCCTCATTTACAAACTCATTCATCAGCGTCCCTCCAATTCCAATGCAATGGCGGAAAATTCCTTTGGACAAAATGTTCTGAGATATGGGTTGTAGCCTTACTGCCTCAATTGCAGAAATTACTTAAAGCTAACTAATGAGTTCGTTCAATTTTCGGGATGACCAGACCATGCAGACTCATACACCCAGTAGATAATATCGGCGGACGCTCCAAACAATTACTTAATTATAAGTAAGCATGTACAATATGACTCTATAGCCAAAGGGTCTCATTCCTTTGTAGAGGAATTTAAAATGCGCTGTGGATGCACAGCAGAGAACAGCAATTCTTTAGTGTAAGAATTTTTGCCCTCAACAATGAATGAATGCAGGAGTAACAATAACACGGGAATTGTTGTCTTGATTCCCTCAACACAGAAAGGGTGTAGTGTAGTCTTCAGTCGTCACTTTAGTTTCGGATAGTTTTTTCTTCATTCTTAAGTGAAAACTAGGTTAGATTTAAAGGCTAACTTGGTGTGGGGAGATTAGGACGTAACGAACGAATAGAAATGTTCAGAAAGCGACGACACGGGAGGAAAATGAACGAGACGGTAAGAACAAGCGTAAAATTGTGATTTTGCAGACTGATTGGGTGAAAAAAAGAGTATGGGTCATCAATCTCCATCAAAGGTCCATCAGCCGTGCGTGGTTCAAAAGGAAGCAGTTCAACGGTGTAGGGTAGGACAGCCGAGGAGAAATGGAATAAGGAAACCAGACAGACCTTGGGAAAAAAAAGTACCCTCATAAGGAAAAGGGATCCAAGTCAAAGTTGGCTGGCTGGCTCCTAAGCCTTGCTCCAAAAGAATTCTAAACTAGGACTTTAAACTATAAAAGGAACCAAAATCTCATCAAATTCGGATTAATGGTGAAAATTCTTCCTCCCAGCGCGGCCCGCACTTTCTACCCAGCCATTCTGTGAACCTCACATCAAATTGCACACAATACAATCACAATTATGTTGATTCGTCATAGTTTGTGAATGAAAAAAATTTATATCCCGAAAATAGAGACATGTGTGTAGACCGGAGGACTGAAAGAATAGAAACGTTAAGTCAGCCATGAGTTTACAACACAAACGAACGGATGGAATAAAAGGGTTGCCCTTATTATTTGCAAAGTTAAATATAAAGTTGGTCATACAATTCATTCACAATCTAATCCAATCGTGTAGTCGTAGTCGTAGTCGTTTGACAGGCTGACATTTTGAAATTAGCTCCGTGCTTGCATTCGCATTCCCTGGAATGATGCCTAATGAGAATTCATGGCAGGATTAAAATTTACCTCATGTACTATGCAAGCCCAACGTAGTTATTCACGATTTAATATTGGAATGGATTGGATTGGAAAAATTCTCATGCATGATCTGAGTCAAAAATCGAACTTGAATTAGGAGGACGAACGAGTACGTACGGACACATTTTTTCCAAGTCATAGGGGGTTGAGGTTTGAGCATGTCAAAGGTTACACATGTGTCCATCAAAAAAGACCAACCCCAGTGCTGATCAAAAATAACACACGTCTCCTATTGGAGGATAATATTAAAGATTCGCGTGCATGATTGAGAAACCATCTCAGGTGTGAGATGAAGTCACTGAGAGGGTATGTACCGACGCTAATTTGTGCCCAGTTCACGTAACCAGTTTAGAAGGTATGGTATGGCACGCCGAGGTCTATGAATGTTATTGAGAGTAAAAATACTTCTTGAGCTATAAGAACTGATTTGATTGTATAGAAGTGTGCAATTTACTCATCTGTACAAATTGACTTTAGAATAATCTCAAACCACGTCCACGACAGAGTTGATTGATTAATATCTTAGAAGCAGGAAAGCACGTTCAATGGGTATCAACGGAATTTTAATTACAAATGGAATAAATTCAATGATTTATACAAATCTTTCAGTAAGCAATTCCGCGATTAACAAAATCAACAACATGAGGTAATTTGTTAATTTATGATTTATCAACGCAGTCCTGAAAACTTAACACGTTTTATATTGTGATTTATGAGTTTTGCAACACGTAGAGATGAATAAATCTGTTGTTAATTTGGCGAACAAAAAATTAGCAAAGACAATTCATGTATATTACCAGATTATAAAAAACGCCCTCTATTATTTCCACAGTTCTCCAGAGCAAATTGAAATCAAATTCAGACCTATTCCCGAACGGTACGCGCGTAAGACGCACCAGGTAAAAAACCTTACGGAGAAGTTAAGGGTCAACATAAATATCTTACTGCTCTAATAAATTATCTCTACATCCAATTGAAGATGAAACAAGATGAGTATAAAATAAAATATGAGTTCAGATACCCAATTTGGGCCTGGAGTGATAGAATAAGAAAGGGACTCGGCTGCTCCAGGAATGAAATCAAAAGTATCCAAGGTGTGTCGGGGTAAAACAGTGGGTCTCATATAAGTATGATGAACGCTATTGTTAAAGATAGTACATTGGAATAATGTACTGGCCCTATCTAACTACGTATCAACTTCCCCGATCAAAACTACAAGCTAACTCCAATAGTGAAAACTAATCTGAGCTAACCTGTACAGGTTCGTTTCGGAC
>JAQIXO010000038.1:0-60752 GCA_034700305.1 Protaphorura armata
AAATTTGCAGATTGAGTAAACGATTTTCCACAGATCTCACATTTGAATGGTTTCTCTCCACTATGAATTAAAACGTGTTTTTTTAAATTTGCAGATTGAGTAAACGATTTTCCACAGATCTCACATTTGAATGGTTTCTCTCCACTATGAATTAAAACGTGGTTTTTTAAATGTGGAGATTGAGTAAACGATTTTCCACAGATCTCACATTTGAATGGTTTCTCTCCACTATGAATTAAAACGTGTTTTTTAAATGTGCAGAAAGAGTAAATGACTTTCCACAAATGTCACATTTGAAAGGTTTTTCTTTAGTGTGAGTTATGGCATGTTTTTTTAAATTCCCAGATTGTGTAAATGACTTTCCACAAATGTCACATTTGAAAGGTTTTTCTTTAGTGTGAGTTATGGCATGTCTTTTTAAATGTCCAGATTGTGTAAATGATTTGTCACAAATGTCACACTTGAATGGTTTCTCTCCAGTATGAATTAATATATGGTTTTTTAAATTTGAAGTGTTAATAAATGTTTTTCCACACGTTTTACACTCAAATTTTGTTTTTTTCTGGCTGGACATGTTGCCATTTCTTAAATGAAATCAAGACTAACTTTACAAATACAAATATGAAAAAATAACCTACATCGACCTTGCTTCATTTACTTTTCATTCATTTACTATTTTCCAATTTGCATCTATAACTATTAACCCTTAATCCATAAACGATATGCATATGGTTTTTTGAAGAAGTTCCCTTGTGAATGGAGGAAGGAACTGGAATGCACCCTACAGGGCACATTCCAATTCCTTCCATTTCCTGTTTTCATTCATTAGACGACCTGTTTTCATTCATTAGAAAAAGTCAGGAAAGAGGATTACGATGACAAAAATACAATAGTAGTTCATCCTACAGAATGACAGGGAAAAACGGAGTGCCATCACATAGCAAAAAAAACTAGCACGATAAACCAGCATTAGACAACCAAAGCAACGTAATTACTATGCGGCCTGGAGTTTTACCACATGCATGGCACAATGAAGAATGAACATGCTCTAGTCAGTTCTTATGGAGTCAGGGAAAGAATGAGAATGAAAGTGTCGTGTTTCCTCTTAGCAGCCCCGCAAAAAAACAAGAAGAAAACCCTCCAAGTACCCTATCCACCCAATTCGAACCGATTTCCTATTAAACTCTTTATATGAATTCCCTTTGTAGAAATCGCTTCAAAGAGTACTAGGGAAAAAAGAGAGAAAAAAAACTTGTCTTTTGAGGTGAGCCCTTGCGGCAATTCCATTCCCTTTCAAATGACTCAGGCTTTCTTACTCAAACTCAAACTCAACTAGACAGCCTTCCAGCAATTCCAAAATCGGCAAGACTTTCACCAAAATAAAAAAAGAGGCATCTATCTATCTGCATCTTACATACACATGACATGTACGAGTGAATGAACTCGTGCTATACGTCATTTAATAAAAAAAAAACTTGTAGATTTTCAAAAAAAAATCAACCACAGTACACGGACATACACAGACCAAACAACAAAACAATCATATTTCCAATTCCAACCTGCTAACCGCGGGTATTTTTCACACACCGATGAGTTCACAGTCCTTCACATTTGTACATAGTTTACTATATATACAGAATTTACCAAAACCAAATGGATAGAACTGAAGAGTGGCTTTCATGGTTTTCCCACCCGTAAAATATTTGGGGAATAAAACTTTTAACTAAAACAGGAGAGAGACTTCTCCTCCTCCGTCTCGTGTTTCCCAACCATTTCCCCCACAAACTTTCCCCAAGGTCTAATTTGCTTTGATTGATTTTTCTACAAAGTAAATCGAAGCCGCAAAGTAAACCTTCCCATTGCTCCACAATATATTCTACCTATTCTAGCTGGAATTTGAATACACGCCCTAACCAAACTTTTACTTATTACTACTCAGACCCTACCACCTCATTAAACAAACAAAAACATTAATTCACCCACAAGTCATGCAATGCAACGAATACTAACCAAATGATAGTTCGAAGTAGATTTTAAAAAAAACTCATTCCATTCCTTCCTTCCCAGTTCACAAATCATTCAAATACAAATAGGACGGTCTGTCCAGACTGGACTTTGTCAGTCCAAGTCAAACTAGGACATTACATCACCCAATACACACGCACACATTTTAATTACTTGACCGGACACACGCATAGGTAGTATAGAGCTTTCCCTTCATTTCACATTTACTTTTACTCTGTTAGCAAAATGCCATTTAAATCATCAATGTTTTTCTGGCAGCTAGCAAGACGTGCTCTTACTCTTTGCATTTGTCTAAATGACAGTCCCTTTGCTTTCACTACAACCACTACTCTATTTTTTTTTTCTGACTTTGACTCTAGCTATATAGACTATGGATCTAGAAAGTCCGTCAAGACCTGCCTTTTGCTCCGACTCCCGTCCATCCTGTCCCTCTAATCTTTCACCAACCAAAAACTAACTCATGTATTATTTTCCTTTCGGCTCACTGAGGATAACAAAGAGAGTGACATTCTCGATTAGGTCAGGCAATGGTGAATGTAGGAAGGGAAAAAGCTTTTGGTGGGCCGTGGGAGTTAAGCGAATAGTAACTGGCAGTCTATGTCTCGTCCTTTTCCGAAAAGCCAAAACTAGTTCTCCTTTTTCCTTCTATTTTCTCTCTCTCTCTTTCCAACTACATTCCATTCCATCCATTCCGTTCCATCTGCTCTGACGGTCCTGTCCGGTCCTCCTACCCGGCACGGTACTACCAGAACTAGACAGACTAAAAAAAGTCCATATGGACTCGGATTGAAAGACGACGAAACTGAACCATATCCTAGTGCAACTTATGGTATGGCAATGCTATGTTGGTCTCAAAAGGAATGATATTGGATATTCCAATCGCAAAAATTATTCTATGTCAGCCACACGGAGAATGACTGTACAGTGAGATTCACAAGTCTTTTTCCTCCATCGATCACTTTCTTCATAAAAGTTTATTTTTCCCAAGACCTAGCTTTAGTTTCCCTTTCCATCTGACCCTTTTCTTCCAGCCTGTTCCCTTACACACATATATGTACATCTACTACACATTTTCACTCAAGTTTTGGAAAAGATATTCAATTGTCCTTCGTCCTTCCAGTTTCAACTTTAACCCTTCTCCGCCCACATGATGACCCAAAAGGTCATCCGATCAGTTGTACTCACATGTCATTGTCATTTTATTCCCTTTAACCCATCAACACCCAAATAAAGACTATCTAGCCCGTACAACACAAGGGGGTATCAGAACACAATGACAATGAGGCATTTCATTAGCAAACAAACTAATATTGATTAGTACTGCCCTGAGCTCATGCTAAAGTAAAGACAAAGCATGTAGCATCGCATAAAGAGTGAAAGGGCGGTTCAAATGTGTACGTAAATCGTGTAACTCTCTTAACCATACCCATCCAAACCTAAAGTACCTAAAGAGAAGGAAGGAGGAGGAGGACAACGAATAGCCTCGACTACTACTTTATAATTTCATTTCCTCCATGTGACCCAAATCAATAATTCTAGCATTCCAAATGATTTAAATATTAAGCCCAAAGAAGAATTAGACAACTGTCTGTCTATCTCCTCAGTTAATCCTGTCTCTCTCTCTCTCTCTACGTTTCTCTTTCACCCAGCTTTTCTATCTATATCTCATGTTGACCGAGCAACTTTCACATTCAGCAACCCAACTGTGAAAACCTTTCCTTCCAAACAAAACCTTCTCGGATCTTCCCCACCCTCCCCTGAATTCATTCCTAGACATGCAAAGATATACCTATCTAAATGTATCCATCCAATCCATCCACCCATACATACATACATAGTCAGTCAGTGCAACTAACGCAAGAGTAAAACCAATTCCTTATAATGGAACAGACGAGTCATCGTCAGACAGACGGAAGGAAGGAAAGCTGTGTATGGTGTAGGGCAGTGCACTGCAGTGTAGGATCTAGCACCGTAGTCCTAGTTCCAGTTCTAGTCCTAAAGTCCTAGTAAGTAATCGTAAAGGAACGCCCTTGTCTCGCCACTACTAGTAGTACTAGTACTAAGGAGGTAAGGTAGTTAAGTTATGTTAGATTTGAATCGGAACTTGTAGAATCGCTCTGAAAGTGCTCGTAATAAAAAAGGTTATTAATAGTTACAAGAACATCATAAATTTCAATGAATGAGTCTTGGTGAAATCCCATAGGCGGGCAGAGGTTGATTGTACTGCCGACCACCACACATACCATACATATACCCACGCTAGCAAATATCTACAACTACCACCATTCCTTACAAACAAAAAAACGATGACTTTCTATATGTACCAAAAACTAGGAGGAAAACTACTACTACAAATACAAACTATGACTACCTTTACGACCAACCAACAGTTCTCTACTACTATTTGGATGAGTGATCGCAAGGTATGTACAGACAGCTCTAATAACTGAACGAGATACTACCGACCAACCGACCGACCGACCAACCAAACACTACTCTACACTACTCACACACTTTCTCTTTACCCGGGCCAAAAAAAAAGTAAAAGAAAGTAAGACAAGGAGAGAGAAAACCAAACCAAACCAAACATACACTCGAACCCATACCCAATCGTACAACAACATAATATAACGAGTAACAGGGGGAAAACGTTGTGGGTTTTTTGGTCTATCTAATAACCAGAGCAGAAACCAAACCAAACCAAACCAAACCAAACTCTAACCAAAAACCTCATGGAGCCAACAAAAACGAAAAACTCCGTGCAGGATTCCCGCATCGTAAATCGATTTCAGCTTCTGTTGCCAACTCACTTCTTTTTAAATGTGGATTTTCCTCTTTCTTTTTTTTTAAAAAAAAACAGTGCACAAATTCTCTTCGTAGTACAAAAATATCCTTTACAAGGCTTTGTTCTAACTCAATTATGTTTACATTCTTGCAATTCTTCTTGTTCACAATCCCTCTCACGCATCACTCAAATTACAGACACCTTCTTCACCTTAATGACGTTGACATCTTTGAGTCCATTTGAGTCTCTTGAGTTTATTTCAAACGAGTTCCTATGGTCTACTACATACATACATACATCCAACATAAGATTCCACTAGACATTTTTACTAGAACCTGACTAGAACCCTGTACTGTACTCAAGTCTATTAGAAGTAGTTGCTGTCGTCGTTCGTCCAAGAGTAAGGAATAACTGTTAGTCTACAACGTAAGCAAGAATCTCAAGAGGAAGTTACAACTTACCGGTCCAAATTGTTCAAAGTATGTTCTGACGTCCTCAATCGTTGTAGGAGCGGAGAGACCGCCGACGAATATCTTCTTTGTGCGAGTCACCATCTGCAATCATAGTAAATGTATTACTTACTTCAAACGACTTCACTCTTATTATTATTTCCACCATTGGCCCAACTACCTTATATGAACCAATGAGTAGCCAATCTTCATTCCACTTCTTACTTCTCTCTCTCTTTCTCCTTCTCTATTTCCTCTCAAGAAAACGAGTCTTGATCTAATCATTCCTCTTCAGCTCAAACTAAAAAATCTCTATAGGGTACTTTCAAGTACAAATCAATACCGCATTTCCCGCAGCCACCGCCACACAACCACACCTACTCCTCAAAATTCTACAAACATATTAGAGAGGAAACAAGGGATTTTGAGACCTATCTTACAAGTTCATTCGCAGGGGTTTCTATGCTTCTCAAGCTCTTCTTTAATGTTCTTCTACTACTCTTAAAAAATAGCTTAGTTTGCAGGTCGATAGTTTTATAACTCTCCTTCGTCATTCTTCCTACAAATATTTGGCAAGACGAGAAAACAAACGTGATGCATTTAAGAAACCTTAGTTCAGGGTGACCCATATTTTTCAAAGTCCAACATGAACAGAATTTCTACTGTCAAAACCGATGACAATTTGCGTACTGTCCACTGCAATGTAATATATTTGGTCGCATTGCTTCATTTAACAGTTGAATTTAACACTGCATGCTGGAGGCCGATGAGAATATTGGACAATTCCTTTGGGCCTCATTAGTTTTACAGTTCAAATGAATGTACATGTCCCACGAGACTAAAACTGTGGTCGTGTCATACAGGTGGTCCCGACAAACTCTCATGTTTGCCTAACTCAAGTGGCCAGAGGGAAAAGTTTCAATGTACGACTTTCACTTTCCCAATGCTACTTCGTAAAATATTGGAGCTCACGAACTCAGAAGCACCGCATTTCCAGTCATATGCCTCACAATTGTCGTACACCACGAGTTTTTTTTTCCAACAGTTAGTTGTTGACGCAACAACAAATGTCAGACGTCATCCTGGGGTTTGAGAATGCAGCTTTTTCCACTATGGGTACCAGAAGGGAAAATGTAAACCCAAACATATTTAGATTTTCCGACATCCTTGCTCACACCACTACTGTGCAGGCTCGTCAAAATAAAACACTTATGGATTTTACATAAAGCTCCAGCTCTAGAATTACATGTTTTCTCACACGAGAAGAAAATCGAAAATTCAAATACATTCAACTGTCTCAAACTCAAACCATCTTGTAAACAAAAAAATACCAGCTTTTCCTAACTTGGAAGAAAATATCGAGTATTGTAGCTTCTGGGTTTGAATGAAAACATTCCAGTGCCAGGCATAGCATTCCAGGACCCCCGGCCTCGGGGTGACATGTAAATTTAAACGCATCCATTGAGTAAAAAAAGATAATGAAAGATTTGTGGGTTAAGGAAAAAAAAAACATCAGTGGTAGTTGTAGTGAGTGTGACGGGGGACAGACAGACACGGATAGGACAGGACTAGGACATTTTCATGGGACTTCCTAGTGTTTGCTTGCTAAAGAGAATGGAATGAAAATGTTCTCCTAGCCATGTTTTATACAAACAATGCCTTTAGTGCTTTGAGGAGAGAGAGAGAACATCATTTGAAATGTCAAGAAGAGAAGAATGGAGAGTTTGGGTTGTGTAGTAGTATTATAAGTATAGGAGATTCTACTATGTATATGTACAGGGTTTGGGTGTGTGTGCCAGGCACGGAATGATTCTTTAATTCGATTTCGGTGAATGGGAAATAACGTTATTATCGGACAACAGGAGAAATGGGGGAAAGGAGTCAAGACAGGCATCTACTCTTCTACTACTCCTATACGAATACTCTTTCATGCTCGCATTACTCCAAAATTACTTTGCATATTTGACTTTGAGCTTCTTTCCCCATTTCACTCAACTCAGACCGAAAACCCCAGCCGAACCGACTAGACTCACTTTCCAAACCCAAACACACACAAACTTTCTTCACTTTTCTCCCAAACTCACCTAAACTCAACCAAAAATTTTCTCTCTCCTTTCACTCCCATCTTTCCTTTCTTCTCAGAAAACATGAACCTATTATAGAAAATTCATGTTTGGACCTACCTTTCAAACACCAACAAGTTATCAAAACCCAAATACCAACAAAACTAAAACAACCATCATCATCATCAACTTTTTTTATAATGCAGTTCTCATGGGACTATTTTCCAAACTAAATGAGACCCAAATCCCACACACGTGAGATTACCAACCAGTGTTCTTCCTACGTCCTACACTATCATGTTTATCTCATGGTTTTTGTGCACAGAAAAAAACAGTTATTTAAATTCCATTACTATTTTCATCAGAAAAATATGATCGAATTCTCCCACTCACGTGTAAATCCCAGATTTCACAATTATAACAGATATCATACCACTGCTTCAAAGAAGATGGACAATTTCCGAATGTCTGGCCAAAATTACAAAAAAAAATCTGGATAACATTTCCATAAAAATATTTCTGAAAGTCATTGGACTGGGACTGGATAGGGGAAGTCAAACTTCATAGTACGTCAAAAGCTCGTTCCACTTGAGCTGAATCTACCTAAGCCAAGCTCATCGTCGGAAACCAGCCAACTTTCCAACCATGCATATCCCCATTTAAGAAATGACATTTCAATTCATTCACTCAATCATTTATTCTTATTCCTAAAAAAAGAATCTCTTAGACTCACTCTTATCCCATCCTATCCATATATATATATACATATAAATCACTCCCAAGAATAAATTTAATGATAAACCTTAGATCATTAACTCAAACTCCAAGCGACAGAGTGACGTGTTGTACCGCCACGTCATTACTACTTCGCTGAGGGGCAAGAGAGAAAAAGAAAGCCAAGAGAACAGAACAGAGTGAGTGAGTCGAGTGATAGGATAGAAGAAGAAGAAAAAAAATTAATAAAAGGAA
Source organism: Protaphorura armata (assembly GCA_034700305.1). NCBI lineage: Eukaryota > Metazoa > Arthropoda > Collembola > Poduromorpha > Onychiuridae > Protaphorura > Protaphorura armata. The sequence goes on from JAQIXO010000038.1 coordinate 8,292, forward strand.
AATTCGGGATTTTATTCCTATTCCATTATGATTTCATGTTCATTGTTCAACAGAGAGCTTTAGTTCCTTCCTCCTTTCCTTCAACTCATTTTATCTGACTCCCGCGTTTCAGAGTCTTCTTGAGCTTGACATACAACGACACGGGCATAGCCATATCCTTCTAAAAAAAGAGTGGAAAAACACTCTTCGGAGGAAGTCGAAAGAAAGGAGGAAAGAAAAGAAAGAACCCCAAAAAAACTAGACTGACTGACTGAACCTTATACTTTGTATGTGTATGTGTATGTGTAGTCTTTCTAGATTGTCAATAGTTTGCTTTTCCTTGTCAGAAAGCTACCATATAATAATATGTGAGGAGAAAACTCATAAATGGAACACTGCTTGTTCGTCCTAGTCTACATTTGGAAAGAGACTCGAGCCAAAGGGAAAAGGTTTTGAAGGGTGAGAGATGCGTCAAATCAATCATTGCATCAGAGAGAGAGAAGAAGAAGAAGAACAGAGAAAGAGATGAACTTATAGGAAGTCTCAACTATAAGAAGAACTACAACTTAGACTAGAAACCCATTAGACATCATATATATTTTTTTTCCGGATCATTACATACATATGCTATCAACCCTTCATTCAACTTATAGGTACGTACAATCGTACGGACGTACGTAGTGCAAGATTTCAAAATAAAAAGAAACACATGAGATTCTACTGAACTAATATAAATACAATAAAATCCTTGTTTCCGTTATCATTCTACAGGCTCTTCTACAAAATGACTACGACCGGTATGATGGTATGAACTATATCGGAAGACACAATGTCAGGAAGCAAGTCACAGTCATAATTTGTCCTTCTCCAAAATTCACAAGTTTTGGTGATAGGATTCAACGAAAAACGTTTACTTTAGAAACAAGCTCTACGACTTTCACTTTAAGCCACTATTGTTCATCTGGAATAAACTAATCTAAATTTATTCCGGGTGAAAGAAAGTTATCTTATTTTACCATACCTACACAAGGAAAACACATTAAGAAATAATATGACAATGTAATAAATCAAAAATAACTAAGCATTTGACTGATCCAGATCACCTCGAAGTCAACTAGTAAAACCCCATGAACTTCTCTTACTACAGTCAGATAATTTCTTTACATGCAATTGGTGAAAGAAAAACTGTCTGAGACACACACACGTGGAGATAAAATATTGCAATTTTTGCTGTTTTCCCATTTAGAGGCAATTTGTTTCTTTCGGTGGTGGAGTTGTGATATATTTATGGCTATCATTCCTTCATTTGTAAGTTCTGAAAAAAAATACGCTGATGTAGGTAGTAGGTTAGCTTATGTCTGGACAACCTACCAAAAGTTTTATATAGTTTTTTGATCTATTACCAAAACTTTTAAATATTACGATTTCATCAAGACTCTAGGCTATATTATGAAATTGGATACTACTACTGTACTTGTGCTCAGCCAAGGCACATAAATCACAAAACAATGTCGAGATCTACCTTTAGATGAATTCGATTATCTCTCATTTTTCATAATGGGAATTTCTCAATGCCATTCACACGTTTTCACTAATCGGGGATTAAATTTTTAACGTCATGAATCACCTGTACTAAAACCCCAATTTTTAACGATGAAGACGAAAAATAGAATGAAAGCTATTTTCACCCCATAAAAATCTTAAGAGATCTGTTAAACATAAACTGTAGTGAAGGAAACCTTTGATTTGAGAGAGAAAGAAAGTTGGAACTGACTATAACTTGAGAAGACAACTTTTCAAAACTTTTTCTTTGTAACTTTTGATCCTATCACTTACTCTTTGAGGCGGTGAGGAGGCGAAAGGGTGCAAATCTAATGTAACCAAAAATTAAATACTTCAAAAAAGTACTAAAATTATATGTACGCGTACATGTGACATGCGACGAAGAAGTTTGTCAACATGTTATTTCCAAACGCACGGCCGCCATGAAGTAAGTCCCTTCCAGTTTGTGTATAATAGCCCCGTAAAAAAATGATGAGACATTTCTTAATATTCAAAAGAGGTTTGCCTTCAAATCTTTATGCTTCGGTCATAATAAAAACATTCAAATTGCTCCATAAACTATCATAATATCATCAACCAATAATATAAATGTCGTTGGGTGTCAATTATTCTGAGTTTAATAACACACTGGGTATGAGACTGTAATGATGGTATGGGGATTTGTCCAATATTTTTAGCTCAAACTCTTCAAGACGAATATCACGTACCAGTTAGAAACAAAATATCCATGTCCCCTGATTTACGGGTATAAACCGTACAGTTTATGGTGGTTCAAAGTGAAACAGAATATAATAAGAACTCAATTCACTACAGATGTGTTCAAATGCCAAAGGAGTAGAAAAGACAAGTCAAGCCTTACATACAAAACAAGTTGAGAATGTTTGAGGATCGAATCCTGGAAATCCTACTTTCTAACTTGGAGACAGGCAACTTAGGTAACTTATTCAATTCACCAAATTATGTAGATTGCATGTTGCGGCTTAATGCAAATTTTTTATTTTATCCTTTCGACTAAATCGATTTGTTCTTTTGCCAAATAGTTACAAGTCGTAGGATGAAATTACCAATTGACAAGGAGTAAACACTAACCATGGTTCGTCTTTGAGACACGTCCGTCTAGTTAGTTATATATGTTCCAAATACTCAACACTGACTAAATTTAACAACCTTCAAAATTGACCTATTCTTTATCGAGTTTACTTATTTTTAGAGAATAACCATTGAGTCAGTCCCATATACATCGTTATTCGCATAATTCTGTAAGCTAACTGGTTCTGTTTTTTCGGCATTTCGTTTGGTTAGCGCACCGAGCAACCGTAAAGATATGATATCAAGTAGATCCAAATCGGCATCAAATTGACATGACATTTCGTAAGATCTGAACTGAAATTATCAAGTCAGGTTTTGGGAATTTTTTCTGGCCTGTCCTATAAGGATAGCGTCTTTAGCTTACAAGATGAACAAGCTGTCTTCATATCTTCATATGTGCTTAATGGAGTCAAGTTCGAGTAAGATATCTTGGCAGATTTAATAATGTGAAAGGTTTACAGAATACAGACGTACAACTTGTTTGCTTGAATGAACGTCTGACATCCAAACTTGGAAAACAATATCTCTCAAAGTCGTAAATTCGGAAGAACAAAAGAGTTCACTTTCAAAGCCGTAACACAATCTTTTTGCAACAATCATCCTTTGAGTGACTTCAAAGAGGTTCCCCATTCATACTCTGGAAGATACTTGAATAACCGACTAATGTCAGCCACAAAATTCTAAATTATCCAGAACTTGTACAAAGATAGCTAGAGGGGACAATTATGTGATCCTTCGATAATTGTTAACTTGTACCTGTCCATTACAAACATTTCTCAACAGCTAGGCAATTGACTTGTGAAGAAAATCGTTTGAAGATACATAAGTCAAGCGTAAACACAAACATAAGGCACGGTGTCTTTTGGCTTGAAACCTTAGAGTGTATGAATAATTAAAGAACACTAACATTACATATAATGCTTAACTTAAGGAGCAAAGGTATGAACATATAGGATGGAACCCAGAGAAAGTTACAAAATGCCTAATTCATTCCTTCATCACCTCTTGACGCAGTAGTGGGTAGGACAAATGAGAATTGGGGGCGACTGACATGGTCCGAGACGTGCTATTTATTTATTATTCATGTCGTTGTAAATATTAAAGACTTCCACGATAAAACGGTCTGGCTAGTCAAAACCTTCCATTCAAGGTAAGAAAATAAACGAGGATTGTCCAGACCAAAATCAAATTAGAACCTCAGAGTGGATTAGTGTCGATTATCTGTTTAGAATCCGAATCTGATTGAGTGTGAACCATTTTATCAGTTCATGAATAAACCGGTGCACAGTAGAGAATTGACTCACAGCTGCTTGTTTTTGTAAAAATTGAGTTTGTGAAGGGGAAAAACGGTTTTTGACTTTAAAAGAAACTCAAATTACAGCATGTGGTTTACATCTGGTTGAAAATGTCGTCAGAACCTTTTATACTCTCATTTCGCATCGGTAAAGTTGAGCCAGACGATCAAAGTACATTTTCATAATGGAGTGCGTGTCTAAATTTGAAAGTGTTTCGATCGTCAAAAGAACAAAAAAAGAATAACAGGGGTTTCCTTTGTATGAAATCTTGAACAATATCAGTGTTCGATATCTAGCTCTACCTATCCGACTTAATCAAAGTCGACAGTCTTCGAGGTTTCAATCGTCAAAGCCTGATCATTCCAACATAACACTTTGTGCGATAGTTACCGCCAATTTCCTCCGAGTACTTCTAAAGGAACATAAAACTAAAAATTTGCAGACACCGCATTCTATGGTAGTTTAGTTGGCTATATACGACGACTATATTCCTTAACTGTTTTTTTTCCTTTTGTTTTCTCTTTACTCCGACTACGACCTTTTCTTGGCTTCTTCCTCAACTATACATGAAGAGAGAGAAAAAAAACGTCTACGCAAGCCAACCTAACCTGCAACTTTCTTTTACAAATGTTCCGGATTATCAATAGTAGTAAGTGGACTAGTAGGAAGTTATTTTGACTGAGCTGGGAAGCACAGCAAGCCGTCCTATATATAAATCGAATTTACGATCCATTATTATTTATATTAACGTTCAAATCCGGTCACAATTGTGCAATTTGGCAATAAACGGAGTTCTCTTCTCTGACATATTTTCACACATTTCCCCCACATAATTCCAATACATACATGGAAGGGGGAAATGGCAAAAAGGAAACAAAAGGGGCAATGGAAACAGGATGGGCATTGAGCGGAGACTTTGTGTGTGCATGTATGTATGTGTGTGGAAACAATAATATGAACCTGTCATCCATTCTGAAAAGGTCACATTTATTTTTTTTTCTAATATAAATGTCATGTGAGTCCAACAATGTTCGATAAGCAAGAGAGAACCGCCCGCCACTTGTGTGTCTGTCTATCGGCCTACAGTACATACAACTATCCATTCCCAAAAAAATACTCTACAAAATACATGGTTCCATCCCAAAATAATCCTTTGCAAAACGCATTATACATTAGGAACCCTGTCTTTCCTCTTTTTTTTCATCCCACTGGGGACTCATCCATAAACACTGTAGTGATGCTCGAACCTAAGCGGGTTTTAGGTAATACCCGCTTCTCTGTCTCCAAAAAGTCGACCCATACCCTACTACTACCATAACTATATACCATACCTTCCATACCTTCTCTCAAAACCAGACATGAGTGAACCGATTATAGCTTATCAACTCTTCAAGTACTACCTCACTTTAGTTTCCCCTCTTTTTCGGTCCTCTTTTTAAATCGATAAAACACTAACTTCATAATATGTGTCCTCCACCTAACCTACCTGCACCTTTCATTCTATTATACACATTTGTGTCAAAAGGTTTTAATTGCTCTACGTCAAGTCATTCCAGTCAAAAAAGAAAAGAAAAGAAATATTCTTCAAAATCAACCCGGGCTTTCTTTTTTCCATTATCCTATCCTACCCTATCCTATGATTCCGATTCCTTCCTGCATACTCAATATCCTAGCCTACTTTCACCGACTCACTTTCAACTTCAACTTAAAACTCTCTCTCTCTCTCTCCCTCTCTTCGTCTCTTCCATTCGTACAGAATAAAGATTCAGAGAAACCGACAGTAAGAGACATTATTCATACCGATCCGTTACGGACCTTAAGAAGTTAGAAAACGAAGAAGAAGAATTGAAGCTTTTTCTATGCAATGCAAGCTGGGACATCCGACCATCCCATCCCATCCCAACGCGACCCGACCTCTCTTCAATATATCGGCATCCAGATCGGTGGGTACAGACAGGCATACACCATACACGGGTACAGCAGGCCGGGGCCGAGAGAAAGAAAAGAATTAATATTTGCATAAGACCTGGAATTTTTTAGACTTTTTTTTCTGACAAGGTATGTCGAGGATGGATGTTCGAGAGAGAGAGAGTAGAAGTTTACGGTGTTCCATTTGCTACCCTATATCGATTTCGGTTCGGTTCGAAGTCAAGGATAGGGAAACGACGGGTAGAATAAGAAGACGACGAAGTAAAAGGAAAGAGAACAAGAGCTGATGCAGTCAAGTCAAGTCAAGCCATGCCCAGTCAGCAGCTCAACGAGAGAACAAGTAGAAGAAAAAACGGTTCGAGAAGAAGAAGAAAAAAACTTTTCCCTTCATAGTTTCTTCATTTTTGGTGGTCCTTTTCCCTTCGCCTTCATAGCGGAAGAGTCAGTCAGTAGTACCTCATGTGTTCTTATTCCCTTGCCCTTCTGTGGACTCAAACTGCGACCTCAGGACCAAAAACGGACCCACCAAAAAACTTGAAGAAGACATATTCAGTTCAGTTCAGTCATCCACTTCCCAATGCCTCAACTTTTTAAAATCCTGTGGCCACGCCATACACACACACACCCAAACATATTCCTCAGCATGAACCACACGTTCGAACGAGCACTGAATCATAAAAATATTTCATCTTCCTCTTCTCTTCGACAGTAGCACCACTACCGTAGTACCGTACCGCTGCCAATGGCACTACCGTCACCACCAGCTACACACCAGACAGACCTGGACCTGGGCTCTGATGCACCATTCCTTACCTTACCTATATAATTTTATGCTCTTTGACAGAAGTCGTCGTCGGCGTCGTCTAGAGACTTATGTGTACGTAAAAATTGGTTATACATCCACATCCACATATCCAGTTTTCCAGAATAACCTGGACCATTTTTCTCCCTTTTTAGAGTGGAATACTAGAATAGAAAGAGGTTCAGTTGATGCAGAAACAATCCCATGATCCATCCGAGTGCAAGTGTGTGGAGTGCAAGTATAGGTTTCAACTTTCTGCCTTGCCTCTGTCTGTCGAGTCTGTCCGTGCTCACCCATACACATGGCTTCCTTAACATTTTTGGTTCGAGTCCAAACCCTTTCACATATGTAAGCTCAGCTCAATTATTAATTTACTTTCATCTGTTGTTCTCCATTCTCTATCCAACCGACCTCCTTTTAGCAAAATAAAAAAAGAGAGCCCGTCAACTCAACCAGCCACAGCAGAGCCAACCAACCCAACCAAGCCAAAGACTCTAAGACATAAGCCCAGTCAGCCAAAATAAAACCCGGCGCGGCAGGGCGGGATGATGAGAGCTGATCAAGTTGAATTTTAGTACAACTCAACACACAACACAAGGCAAGGGCAACAGCGGTAGGAACCTAAAAAGGGGTTTGTGTGTTCATGGGACCGAGGACAAAAGAAACCAGGATGTCAAGGGAAAGAATGTTAACTTTAAGGTAACTTTTGCTACGCTGCTGGTAGAGCAACAGGATGCTTTCCGCCTCAGACAGACTTCTGGAATTGGGGAGGGGAAAACTTTCTAATCCGTGTTTGTTCAAAGTACAAGGATTTTAAATCTAATGTTTGAGTGTGTTGAGTTTCATGAGTGTAGTGCAATGAGTTTTACAGGGGGATCCGAAATGGTCCGCTTCATTCTCAAACTTTGAAATCCAGACCCCTTCTGTTCTGACTTCTAATTCAATTGACTAACATAAACATTGTGCCAAAAGTTAAAATTGAAGAAATTCTAATGTATTTAAAAGCTAAGGGTTCGATCCAATCTGATAGTTCCGCCTTATCTGAATACTCGGAATAATTGTCCGAAGTCTGAAACTGAGAATGTTATGACTCGAATGCCAGTTCCTGCAAACATGGTACACGCCGCCCTTGCCGCACCGAAGACAATGTTACTTCTTTATTCTTTTCACTGGAGTCATTTCCTATTACTAACCCGTGGGTAGATCTTAAAGCTAACCCATGCTCTTCCAATTCAGACTCTTCGTTAACAAGTCCAAAATGTGCATGCATATCACGCGAGAGTAAAACCGATTAAAATACACAGTTTGAAATAAGTTCATTGGATCAATAGAATGTTTAATTTTCTACACTGCATAATTCGAATGGATCAGCTAACTGGTTGCAATCATTATAACCATGTGTTAGTTCAGTAAGCTCGAAAAAAAAATCTGTCTTCAAAATGCCCTTTGGACGCAAGATCCTTTTTCCATGTCCCCATTTGAGGTTGGGCTCATCTACACTCGTCGACGACACGAGTGTTGAGTGATTATACGCAAGATGTTTATTTTCCTGGTGGTTTTAGTGCGTGAGTCTATATACACTCTATTCGACGCAGAGATTTACACATTCAATCCCAAATTACACAATCGAAGAAAAGCTTCACTCACTCTCACACACGCATTACAATTCACAACCGCTAACTCTTCCGGAAACACACGTTCAATTTAACCTCCTATTACACTATCAATATGTCAAAACACATGGTGCGAGAAACTCAATCCTTGTTGACCCTTCCCCTGAATGAAAATGGTTCCAAAATACTACATGAAACATTTATTTTAAACACTAAATCATTTATGTAATTTCCTTGAAATGATCAATCTTCATTTTGCTACTTTATCGGTGAGAATCAAAACTGTATTGCTTAGATCAATTAATTTTTACAAAATCAAAAGGGAGGAGTAGCCCTAGCTTTCTCAATACATGAAACCGTCAGCACTGTCGGACCCGAACGTACATAATTCATTCTACCTCTACAAAATTATTAAATAATAATAACTTGCAAACTAATTTAATAACTCCTAGTCTCAAAATTTATGGAACCACAAAAGTAAAACTACTGGTTGGCCCTATCCTCAATTCCAACCTACCCGAAAAACATTAATAAGCAGCTTTGGAGGTTAACTCATCAAATCACACTCAAACTCATGCATGAAAGCTATAATAATCTCCGTTCATTTCACAACAACTAAGTGTGCATTCGACACGACATTGAGCCAAGAGGATTGCCAGAACATTATAACTATATACAGTTGTATTAACCCAAACCTAGACCAGACCTGTACATGTACATGTACATGTATATGCATGTGTAGTAAAACTTGCAATTAGAAACGTAAAGACGATAGTGGAATAAAAATATGTCGCATGTCACATCGTACATACACAGTAGTAGTAGTAGTTGTTGTATGTATACGTTGTTAGAGTGTTAGAACAAGAGAGTGTAGAAGTAGAAGGGTTGAGGGGAAAAATTCAAATGAGTTAAGTCATGCAATATTACACTTTTCCATTTTGTATTCCTAGCCATACATTCCATAGACTAAAAAAACCATCTAAAGCTTAAACTTGGAATGAGAACTTGAGCACGTGTTACAAGCCATAAAGGAGTTTGTAACTGTAAGGTAGGTGCTGGGGAGTATGAATAGGGAGAAGAAAGAGGAAAAAACCGAACTCTACTACACCGCACCGTCTCAGCCAGTAAAGAAACAAAAATCACAACCAACTCAAACATTTTTTTAACACATCAAGATTTTGGGGAAAAATCTAACACCGTGTGTAAAATGACTGACTTTACCACCGCACACCGCTCAAATCCACATACCTATAGATTACATAACCAATGTAGAAAAAAAATTCTAACATTAATATCACATATCTGCCACACTCAAAGTTCATATCAAATATCAAGTGGTATTTATTTTATGAGGAGTGGAGAGTTCGTGTTCCTACAAAGGCGGGTTGTACTTACACTACTACTAGATATTTGACATGGAATGGTAATGGTAGTTCTCCACCTTCAGCTACTCCACACATTACGTAGATTAAACTAAGAACTCCAAATCAGTACAAAATACTTGGAGCATGTAAGATTAATTTGATTTCACCTTCTGTGTGCAATAATCGAAGTCCAAATCGTAAGGTCAGAAATGAACTGGTACTCCATTTGTGTGGTAACAATTCTCTTTAATACCATTGAACGTATCAAGTCTAGATGAATGATTTTTCTAATCCTAATTTTCACAATGTTCGAGGAGTACAAATAGAAAATATTTTGAAAATATGGGGGTCATAATGGTCCGACCCTCCGAGTGACAAAATGACGGATAATGTTGATGACCAAAAAAATCCCAACAAAATCCCTTTATTGCTTCGCCTCCAAAATAACGTTAACATATTTACATGGCCAAAAGAAGAAACCAAGGCCATTCTCTCCGAATAACAAGATGGTAACACTCCCGAGTGACACAGTCACTGAGTCACCGAACTTTTCGACCCCTTATACGGCATATTGAGGATGAGGACAAGCAGTAGGTCGAAGATGGGCTGCGGCTGCGGGGTTATACATTGGAAGGGTTGCCTAAACCAAAAAATGTTAATAAAATCATTCTTTTAACAAAAATCTGCAATGCAAACCTTCGATTCTGAACAAAAGAGAAAGTCGGCTTTCACTTTCAAATTAATTCTTGGGATGGAATCACCTTACACCCCATTGCTATGTTTCGAGAAAATTTTCACATTTTCCAGGAAATATGTAACTGATAATTAATTGTAAACCTCAAGGCTTCAAAGTGCGGCTGAACATAAAATTATGTTCAGGAACTCCGCTCTAAATTTTGAGACCACCCAAACACATTTCTCAACAGGTGGGAATTCTACTTGTAACTTGTAACTTATCGCACGCGGCTATACAAATCTTACATTAACAAATACAATAATGTTCAACACTTACCTTCGGATGAGCTCTCCGTGGGAATGCAACTTTTGGGTCTATCTGTAAAAAAACAAATAAAAATCATGTTAATTAATCATTATTTTGTGTGTTCGGCAGACTTGAACAAAAGTTTAACCATTTCACCATTGAAACATTAAAATAGAATGAATAAGAGGGTAGAGGGTCAGTTATGTGAACCTAGCTAGCCATGAGTAACGTACTTGCATATGTACAGAACAGAATACAGGTAAGTTGTAAGGTAGGAATAATTTATTACTTTATACAATGCAATCAACACGTTCGTCCCCATCATGGGGTGTCGTCGATGTCGTTGTAAATGTTACAAGAATGGTGATTAAAATTGTAAAACAAGCTGCATTATGTATCAAAACCTGTTTCACTCAATGCTACCGGAATTGTATGGGAGTTTCATCACCATCCCAAGGCGTACATAAGAACTCAAATATTCTTTACTATAATACTGGACTGGACATCACAAGTAATCCGTCCAAAAAGTATAAGGTAAGACTGTCTAAAGGTACAGTTTTTCAGAATTTTATTTCACACGATTTATATGCTTAATGTTCTCCAAGGTATTCAGACAAGAAAACAAGACGAATCCGCACAAAACTGACATTTCGGGACTCTCCCTTGTACTTTAGTAAATACGTACATTACATTCCATGTATACATAGAAATCAGTAGAAATAGAATTTGCATTTTACAGGTTTTGATGGTATTATTTGTGAAGAGGGTAAAAACTACTTCAATCAAAATCTCAAGAGCATTGTGCAGCCGTAAACGTCGCTATAATTGGTGAAATACATGATCAGATTTTAACAAATTGGTTCATTTTTATATGACTTCATACACAATCAGATTTGTTATTTGAACGGAACGAGAACTTTGAAAGTACTTGACTATATAAATACAGTTGGGAAAAAATGTCACAAATCAAAATTTAAAATATAATAGTATAGGCAGAGAATACCAGTTGACTGACTCCAACACAAATACATAAGTACAGAATATAATTCCTTTGGATTTTTTGGCATTTATCTCCCATCCACCAGCTATGCCTGTCTGTTCCGTAGTACATCTGTGTGGCGGCGGCGACGGCGGTGAAGTGAGTGTCTCTCTTATAAAATATCAATGTTTGATTTGGACAGAGTATTTTCTGACAGATGTGGCGGGCTTTGCCTTGCCCTCAAGCTCAAATACTCAATCATCAACCTTGAGAAGTTTTTGAGATGAGACATTTAAGCTCCAAGCTTCCCTGTTCACATGCTTCCTTTAACTTAAACTCCTACGAATGAACGAACGAACGAACGAAACGAACTGGATCCCACTTTAATATCATTCAAAATGGCTCCATTAAACCCTTTCATGCCAGGAGACCCTGTCCTCGTAAAAAAAAAGTTTGTATGCTCTACTCCCGTTCAAAGTCAAATAAATGAATCACACTTTCGGCTCACAAAGGAAAGAGTTTGAAGAATATGGCACATTCTAGGCATATACCCATGTCACGTAACAAACAGGAGTCAGGATGATTTCTCACAAATATTTCTGCCCTAGCTAGCAGTCTTTCATTACAAAAGGGTCAACAACATTTCCGGTAGCAATACCTGCTATATAACCTCCCAAGGTTCAGAGTTCATGATTGTTTTAATGGTCAAACATTTCTCAGAATCTTGCCATGAAATGAAATGAAATCTTTCTGATCCTCATCCCTGTGCTTGAATAGACGCGTCACAGCCTCAATCCGGGGAACAAACAAATAAAAAATCTTGATCACTAAATTCCTTCACGATTCTCAAACTCAAAGAGCTAGCGAGCGAGAAGCCTACACTATGCTGTACAATACTAATTAGGGAATGTAGTGTAAGGAACGCACCTAATTATTCGAGTGCGGTGTGTCGTAGTAGCAGTAGTCGACGTAGAGATTCTAAATTAAGCATTCTCCATGCAAAGTACCACACTTAGCATGTAAACTCTACCATTTTTATCCTCTCCTTCCATCAATCCTTCCACACTTTTCTAAGTAATGGAGATTGGTCTCAAAATGGGAAGGCAAGAGATGCATGGAATGGATGGATGGAATAGGGTCTAACCATGGGGCCATGGGTTTGTGAGTGTTACAATCAATGAACGAATCCTACTACAAGTACTTTTAATGAAATTCCATTCCTTCCTTGAAAATATTCAATATTTCTATCCTACTATCCTTTTTCCCATGTTTATCTCTTCATACTCTCCTCCTGTCTCATTTCCTTGTCTCTGCTTCTTCTTCTTCTACTGTCTTTATCTATCCAAGGTAATGTTCATTCCCATCATGATCCACCCTTGCATGTTTCCCATACAGTCCGAGTTAATGGCATGGAAGACTTTCGGGGGAAAAAATGAGATTAAAAAAATGAGAGTTTCAAAAAAATGACACATACACATGCATGGATAGGAATTGAAGATGGTGGTCTAACTATCCTGTCTACTACACCCGCCACAGCAGCAGCAGCAGCAGTTCCTTGTTTCCTCTCCTCGGCAAATATCGACTTTCGCTAGATAATCATATCGTCCCTTGTCTCCTCAGATTTCCCATTATACTCAATTTCAACATTAGCTTAGCTCTTCCTCCTTAACACAATCACACTCCTCTGCTCTGACCTTTTCAAGCTCCCATTGTGAAATACAATGTTAACAAAATACAATGTACATACAGAATCATTTTCCATCCCATGTACAATGTACATATCCATGTAACAATAATTGAGATTCTGAATTTCTGTATCTATATAGGGGGTTTTAAACATACTAGTAATGAAGCTGAAAAAATGGGTTGGGAAACAAGGTCCATAACAAAACATTTTAAGAGATAAACGGTGTTTTTTTTCGTTCTATAGGTTTGATGGAGAAAAGAATAATGAATTTGGTGATGTTTGGGTCCAAGACACTAGGAACGCATACTCTCAGGCAATCAACGTAAACCGGCAATCCCACCAATAAATGAAGGTGTCACATTGTTTAAAGAACTCACATTGAATTGTTCTGGTTGTTCCTTACGTTAAAATCCATATAAAACTTGTTTAACAGTCACATGGAATTTCCAATCATTTGATTGTTGAAAAACCATCTACTCAAGTTAGATGTAAGTAACTACGATGCCTAGCATATAACATACCTTTTGAGACACATCTTTGAGAATTTGTGCACGAGAAAAAAAAAGTGCTCTCATAAGTATTTCATCAACTCGCACGAATGCTTTGCACTGCAATTTGAGTTGCGTTGCAAGGACTAGACCAATTTAAGTTGGAACTGGGAGTACAGAGGGTGGAGACTAAAGATCCGACCTTATTTGTGTATAGCCGACGGAGAACGCAGTAATCACCCATTTGAATGACGTTAACTTCCATCCTTACGATGTTCTCATGTGCGTCATTAAGGTTAAGCACTTCTAAAAGTGCAACGGGTAAAATGAATTGAAACGATTTAACAGACAGAGTTTCTTCAAATGAAATGAGAAAAAATTGATACAACTCCAATAACACAGAAGGTAACGATTTTGTTCTCTTCTCTGGTTGAAACGAATATACTGAAAGAATTGAACAAAATGTTGTTGAGGTCTTCGGGTTCCACATGTACGAAGGGACCGAATGACTTGAATCGGGTTTCACGGATTCAACTATTTTGATGTAGACATTAAAATGTTTCAATCTGAGCACAGACTAAATGAATTGTTTATATATGGATTGGTTCTTTCTTATGTTCACATCCCAAGGTCACTTTCTCACCACAGTCGTGGTTCTCCAAACCAAACTGTTTCATGCAACCCGACGTTATTCCAATTACAAAAACATTTCAACACAAAATGTCAATGTAGACCTTATTTTGTACTTTCCCTGGTTCGGTTCGCTTCATCACTTCCGCAAGTGTGAAATTCAAAAAGAACGGAGCTTTTAACCATAAAAGAGAAATCCTTCTAAGAAAACAAGATTATGCCTTTCGAAAAAGCCCTTCTACTATCCTTCCTTCCTTCCAACATTCATTGAGTTAATATAAATCAAGTTACAGATTTTTCCATATGCCTTGTGAGACACGACATCAAAATGGCCTTCCATTTTACTCCGACTAAAAACTAATTCAACTTGAATTCACTTTTTCAAACGCATTTACTTTTTCTCACAACTATCTCAGAATACATACATCATTCAGAATCTAAAATGAAATTGTACGCCAAACCACCAAAAGTATTTCGTATCGAACCATAAGCAATCGTTGAAGTTAACATAGAATACAACAACTATTTCAAATGTCCGAGGACAAAGAAATTCAGACTCTAATCCGACGACTAATATGTCAATGATAGCTCTATATTCAATAAACTACAGATCTGTTGTATCTATATATATATGTATGTATGGATCTGTATATAAAGTTCGAAATCAATTTCTGAGTCTTCCGCGTATTTACGCCAATAAATAATTAATCCTAGGGTACATTTCAACACCAAACCACATTACTTTCATTAATGACTTCACTCCCCACATATACCCCCTTCCAGTTTACTTTTCTTTTCTCCGCTCTACTACAATCTCTCTTCATTCAAACCTAAGGCTAACCTTTAAAAAGTTTAACCTTGTTTATTCAATCTGATCATTAGTTGACGTAATACTTTGTATACGATCTATCCGTCTGCCCATTCGTCCAATACAATTTAATCTTGGAAGGAGTGAGTGAGTGTGAGTGTGAGTACAGTGCAAATGAACTAGTCAAGTCCAAGTCAGTCAAGACTTGAAGTCTTTCTCCGCGTAGATACCACCACGGTAGGTTTTTTAAGCTCATCGAAAAAAAGGAACCTCGACAGAATGCTCAATTTTTTAAGGAGGCTAGAACACATGGTAAATGTAGTCCCCTTGGTACTAACAAACAGAACACACACATCCTATCCTATCCTAGTAGTCCAAGTCTTTTTTTCCTTCTTTCCATTGAGTTCAATGCAGTATAATAATTCTCTTCATCTCAAGTGCAACTCACATCCACACACATAGGTAAAGTTCAAACTAGGCAATTTCTGTTCCGTTGCGCAATCAAGAATTGCCCAGAGGAACTCTCCGTCCGTCTAGTCCGTTTCGTCCCGTCCTACAGGTTTTGTAAATAATCCACCTCTCACCCGTAGGCTAACACCAAAAAATTGTGTAAGAAGAAGTAGTTGTAAGAAGGAATGGATGGGATAGCTAGCAATTGGACAAAAGGGCCAAAAGCTTTTCCATCCATCCTCACACTCTCCAACAACTATGTACTGAAGAAAATCGAATTCACGCCTTTTTCTATTTACCCGTCTTTCTACACACGTCACAGTTTAACTCTTCTCACTCTCAGACACAATTCACACTAGTCCGACAATAACTTATAACCCTAACCCTATCCTTGGAACCTGGAGAAAGTTAAAGGTGACAAAATTGAATTGGAACGATATGACCCAAACTAATTTGACTGATTTGGATTTAGATGTTTTTTTTGTCAAAATACAAAATCAAATTACACATATTTGTGATCTCTTTGGTAGACCGATCGGTACGGGTTTCCCACAATTCATTTTTTGTAGCTACAACTGACTTCAGCCCATGTAAACACTATACACTGGGTTACACGTGTCACCATTCGCCAATAAAATGATATTCACAATTCGCATACCCTCAACTCAAAACACAAACTACTAATGTCGGTACGAATGCATCATGCATGATTTAATCACGAATGGAAAGTCATTTTAAAGTTACCACACGGATAAAGTGAATTTAAAATTACAACGTGTTTTCGAGACAAAAATGGAAAAAAACATCATGAATAATATTCAACATGTCCCTCAAATTAATATGACTTGGGCCCAACTTATACAAACCCGTAAAACTACGACTTTCTTTTTCCTACGTACGTACATCCAACCTTTAAAGGTTGAGAGGTGAATTCCACAAGGAAAACTATAAAATTAATATTGAAAAGTGCAACTCCAAGTTTAGAGTTTTTTTTTGCTAGAGTAATGGTTACGCGCGCCATAGTGCCAAGGGCTCAAGGTGAGTTTTATAGATCAACCGATCAGCCCTTTGCTCAATCTTGGGTGTTTTTTCTCTCTGGAAGAGATGGATTTATTGGAATGATCTTATAGTCAACTCTCATGGCATTCCCATCAAATCATGATTCCATTCCTCCCTCCCATCCTCTCTCTCCGTCAACATTGATCCACAAATCCATCATTTATTCTTACTAGGTCCTTCTCCTTATATTCCAAATGGATGAGTTCAAAATTAATTTAATCCTGTCAGCAATTTATTTCATGTTCACTGAGACTAAAAGTGACTGAGTCCGCTTCCGTCCCCGTCCCCGTCCCGTCTCGTGTCCTTCCCGCTTGTGTATACCTTACCCACCCTTTCCCTTTCTCTGAATAAACAAATTCCAATTTTACTTTCGAATTAAAGTTCTCACAGAGTGTGGGCTAAGGCTCATGGTGTTTGGAGGGACTCGACCCGCATGAATGATAAATTCTGGATGGGTTGGAGGACCACCGGCTGGCCCTGTGTAACTCGAAGGACAAAATTCTGCTTCCTCACCTTTTCCCAACACTTTCTTCTTCTCAAACACACACAGACAGACAAGACACAAGAAATATCGTTCTGTCGACTCAACTCAAAAACTCTCAATCTTGCAAAACTCTTCACTTGGAAAGATGGGGTCATATTACCACGACTACGTCTAATACTACTCTTTCCATCCATTTCAAAATTATACCTTTTTGAAGTGGCGTATTCCCTAGGATCCCTTCTACACGGCGGTGACGGCGCCGCTCAGGGGCTTATACCCGGGGTTCTTTACATCACAAAATTTAACCAGAGTATAAGAGTATAAGAGTATTTCTAATAAGAGTCTTTTTCCTTTCGTAGTGGTCCAGAAAATTATTACCTTCACTAAACTATCCTTACTAACTACTACTCTTCTAAAATCCTTCATTCAACTTACTTAACTACTTACTGGTTTTAGTTTTCATTCTAGGTCTAGTCACCCGAACCAGGGGGTTTACTTTTCTTTCCAACTGTGCCCCCACCGCTACCGCCACCACTAGTTTTAGTGTTAGTTTCATTCCTTATTCCTTTAACCCCCTTTAGACTCCACAACTGGGGTTTCAGTTTCATTCACAGGCTAATCTACTCAGACTCAGAGGCGACTCAAGTCGTCTTATCTCTTAGCTGCAATCACAATCAAAATATCACACAGTACCAGCACACCAACCAACCCCCGTCTGCTTTCTCCGCAATAATTTACTTTCTCCAACTCTACTACCTTAAACTCACTCACCTAATGTACAAATGTACAAATGTACACTCACTCAGGTTAGTTAGTTCCTTTTACAATTGTGAAGTGAAAGTGGAGTGCTGTCTAGTCTACCTCTCTACTGCTCTCTACCTCTCTCTCTCTCTCTCTGTCTGTCTGCCTCCCAATTGCCAAAAACACGCTTGCATTGCATTCGCATTAAACTCCTTTCTACAACCTCTCAAGAAGCATTGCCCTTCTTTTTAGATTCCACTTTGAAGAAGAAGAAAAAAAAATGGTTTAATCTGGTATATGAAAAGAGATGAGAGAAAGAGAGAGAGAGAAAGCAAGCAAGGAGGGAAAATCGCATGATTAACTTTGGAACTACTAAAGGTTTCGGGTGAAAATGCTATAAGTCTATTTTTCATTTCCACGTTCCGTGATCAAAGTACTTTGTGCCCACGCCTGTCTCCCTCCATCCAATATATGAATGAGCAACTTATCACAATTCTTGAGTCCAAAAAAAAACCCACCACCATCACCATGTAGCCCACCAGGAAAATAAAATTTATATAAAAAAAAATAAATAACACACACACAGAGAGAAAAACGCACCCAACTAACTACTGCTTTCACTCTCTCTCTCATTTGTTCCTCTAAGACAAATAATTCACGGCATGAGTTGACGTTAGCATGAAGAGAGAAAATTCTTCCTCCTCTTTCCTTTTGCCAACAAATTCGCGTCCTTTTATATTAGCCTCTGTACGTTTACATTGTTAACAATTTCGGCAATGCGTTTTACCGTACAATAAACTAGCGCACTGCGTATGTATGTACAGCAACAGTAACTATAGCTGAGCTTTCGACAAGACCTGGTCCTAGCCTTGGTCTTCCATCCATAGTTCCTACTTCCAGTTCCGTTTCGTCCGACGTCTTTTACTTTCCAAGTTCCATTCCATCTAAATAATACCTTGTATGCATGTATCCATCCTTCCTTTAGTAGGAAAGGATTCCACCAAACCCATCCATGAGCTTCTCCAGGCACGCAATGCAGTCACAGCTCACACAGGTCCTTAGTTCTAACTTGCATAGTAGTAGAAACCGGGTAACGGGGAACGTAATGTAAGATTCTAATCATGGATTGCCCTGAACCAAACCCAAACCTTAGGCTTCCTACAAAGCTTCCTCACTTCTAAGTCAAGTTTTCTACTTTCTATTCATTCTATTTTACTCTTACGACGGAACCGTACAATGTTCTTCTAAAGGATACTCAATCAACTTCGGGGGAAAAACTACTATAGGAGAACTAGAAGTTGATAACTAGAATAAATACGTAAAAATAAGAATAAGAAGTTGGTAAATCAATTTAATCAGACACAGGATGTTTACGTAAAAATAAGAAGAATAAGTTGGATAATAATAAGTATAAGATCCACCCAAAAAAATAATCCCGTGTATTGAACATTTCTTTACCAACAGTTCGGTTGTGTGAAAATAAAGTCGGGTACAGGGTGGCGCATAACTAATGACCCCACCCAGGTGGGTTAGATTGGGCTGGGTTCACTTTTCCACAAGAAGTGAATGCATTTGAAAATACATTTTGTTTTGGAATTTTAATAGAGGACATTCTCTACAGCACTGCACAAAGTGACCAACTATTTTGACCTGGATTGTATCGGTTAACTCGCCGGCTGAGATCGCTCTGTTTTACTTTGTCTCTCTGACAGGAATTTTGTATATATATTTTTTAGACGAACCCAGCAACAAAACACAATTCCGTAATTTTAACTAAAATATAATATTCGTCAATAATATGTAAAATTTTGACAAACTCAGAAGCAATTTTTCACTAGGACTTTAGGAGAACTAGACCTATGTATAGATTTTATGCTTCGGCCGAGAAAATCTCACAGTATTTAACAGTGCGCTGATCTTATGATAAATTCTTCCTCTATTTCATTTATATTTTTTACCTATCGTAGATTTTATAAATTAAAGAATAAGTGAAGAATAAGTTGGTAACTTGCTTTCTTAGAGTCCAGTTCGTGCGTTTGTGCAGCCAGGACCTTATCAACAGCGGCTGGATCCGAGAATGTCACAAATCCAAATCCTCTGAAAATGAAGGAAAAAAAATTATACATTTAGATATAGCTTTTCGTATTATCTCTATCGCTTTACAAGATGATTCTCCTTCTTCTTCATTATCATTAAGTTCTACTTGTGTGCCTGTGTGACGAACTTTTATATCTTTGGCTAAATAACTTGTCAAGTGCAAAAGAAACTTTTCACAAGAACCGTAGAACCACTACACCACTCTTCATGTAAAAGAGTCAAGTGGAAAGAAAAACACATGGCTCAAGTAGCATAACCTACGTAACTTCATTAAATGAGGGAGGGAGGGAGGGATGACGATGACGGGTCACAGGACTGGAATCCTATAATATTATTATTAAATCCTAGTAAAGTATTTGTTTCTTCACTACAGTAGTGAAGCTCATCTTGGGTCCAGAGGGCATATTGGATAGTAGGACAGAAGATTTAACTCATTTTTCCACCCCAACAGTTGGGAGTTCACTTTCACATATTTTCTCTCTTTTCTTTTACTGAAGTATGAAAGTAAACTTGTGAGAAGATCAGAGACAACGAGAAGGTATTTGACCCAAACGAATACTTGCGTGATGGATGCCGCCGGCACACATACCTCGATCAAGTTTCAACCGTGGGGAAAGTCTGTGGTACTAACACCAAAACCAACACACTGTTAAAACCCCAAGCATAAAACCACAAAAACTTGTCTTTCCCTTTTGTTTCGATTCAAACCCAACTTTTACCCGCCGCCAAGTGGAATTGAATTAAGGAATCCGAGGTCCACACACAAAAAAAAATAAAACTTCATTAGTAAAACTCAATAGAAGACAGGGGAACCGACGGGAAATATCAATAAAAACAAGGCAAACAAATTACACGGTAAAACCCACATTTTCATCACGACTCTAGACGCGACGTTCTATAATGATAGTGTGTTAGTCCACGGTTCCCTAGTTCGTGCCCTTTCTAAAAAAATGCAATTCCGAATAATAAATTATGCATTTTTCTCCGTCTTCAACTCCTATTTAATTCTCAAACCTTATATGTCGTCCAAGGCTCAATGCAATGCTCGGGTGGGCAAATGAGAATCGTAAAACTGCAAGACTTAAATCCAAGTGCACAGTTAAAATTAATGTTCAATCCAAAATAGAAATACAACAAAATAAATAAAAATGACATTAAATTAATTGCAAAGAAATCCATGGTTTGCCATATTTACAATTAGGACATCGTAATTCATTCATTTTATTACGAGCCTAGAGAGTAGAGACTCTCCAATTTTTATGTCCATTTTAACAGGTGCCATAATTTCTCATCCACTTATTCCTAAAGAAATTTTTAGTTTACGTTATGAATGAGACGCTTAGAACAGTCATAATTTAAAGCCATTCACTTTTTTTTACTTACTCAAAAGGAGGTATGACAAAACAATTGAAGTTAAGACTCGTCAAAATATTCCATGTGTAATGGAAGTCCTTGGAAAAAAATGTTCAGGTCGGAAAATAGAATGATAAATTAACGTGGCGTATAATTAACGTAATTCCTAGTGCCAGGCATTTATGTAATTTATATAGTCAAGGA
This sequence comes from Protaphorura armata, assembly GCA_034700305.1. Taxonomy (NCBI): domain Eukaryota; kingdom Metazoa; phylum Arthropoda; class Collembola; order Poduromorpha; family Onychiuridae; genus Protaphorura; species Protaphorura armata. Next base: position 29,888 of record JAQIXO010000038.1, read on the forward strand.
TTTCACTGGGTTACCTCTCTTCCTTCCTCTCCTAATGCTTTTAGTGTGTAGTGAGGGGATGACCTGACAAAAATCTATTCCTAAGTTACTCAAGCTACTTTGAACTCTCCTACAAATGCTAAACGATGATTCTCTCTGCTGCTGAATATTCAGACAACCATGAATAATTATAACGATTTTCTAAGGTAGACATTTACATTGAACCAAAGGTGTGGTGAAGATATTTTGACTCAGATGGGTAGGTTTAGAGTTTCAGTGATTTCATATTCATGTTTAACGTCGGAGTAAACACTCTCTACATTCGTAGTCCTCAAAATATCAAGATATGCTAAGTAATGGAACCAGTACAGTTCAACTTGATATTCTATTCCTGACTTGTTCTCTACGTGTCTCGACCTAAACTTGTAGCAATTTGAAATCAATTAGGGTTAGAGAAAAGGGTTAACCCTTAACCAAGACGCAGGTAATAAGAACATATAGACGGATGACGAAATCGTATACATCATAGCAGTTGTTTGTTTGAAATCAAAGTAACGACAAATCATGTGATCTCTAAAGTCTACGTATGAGTCGTAACAGTAAACATCCACATCTATTGCATTACTGTAACTATTCAACAAGAAAGGTTTCGGAACTCTGACTTAAAACTAATATCAAATATTAGATTGTGACATTGTGAAAAAACTGAAGGCATATTACCATCACAATTGTGGTTTACCAATTTCTCTCTTGTTACACATACAGTGTATGTATTCACGATTCTCATTTGCCACGAACCTCGGACATTTCCCAATAAAATGACATTAATAGGAAACAATTTTAAGAATGAGATTGAGATTTATTAGCAGGGAACACACTTTTGACCTTAAACTTCTACCTTCCCATACTGACTGTCATTGGTTCCGTCTTTTAACAGACAAATGAAAACCAAATGGTTGGGATAATTGCGTCAGACCGGGGGACCTCTACGAACACATTTCCGGGGAATATACTAGAATCTGGAAAATCATCCACGTACGTCATTCCTGTGATAGACTTGAATGACTAGAGTTGATTGCCCGACTCGGTGTCATAACGGTCTAGAGAAGGGTAAATATGTGGGACGTTAATAGCCTAGACGCATAAAACATGAACTAACTGTCACATCTTATGTCAGGGCCAATAAATTGCCTTCAATCATGTAGAAGGATAACTTCATTACGACCTCAGTGTCAAAAGAGTCATGATGAAGTGAAACACAACCTTATACGGTGTGCGCGGTGTCGTGTGTACCTCAGGAACACACTATAGTTTCAGATTAATAAATAACATTTCTCAAGAAAGAACGGAGAGTTTTCCTACCAGACAATTTCATTAAGATTTCTTGTAAAAATATTCCAACAAATCTCCCGGAACTACAATAATACTATTAAATTTGTAATGATTAGTCTTTAACGTCTTCCGGGATAGAATGAAAGGCAATAATAAATGTGCTTTCTCCTTGTGGTGATTTACAGGGAGAACGGAAAGGAGGATCTATTTATTACATTACTACTTGTAGGGCAACATTAAAGTTCTCTTCAAAAAAAGAGCAGAGAATATGAGACACATATTACAAGGTATAGAAGAGTTAACTGCCGAATCGGAACGCTCAGATATTTTCTATGACTTGAAGTACCTAACCAAGAAGATTTTTAATCCGGAAGAAAGAGCGCAGGAGAAGAAGAAGAAGAAGAAGAAAAGGAAGAGAAAAAAAAATGTTCATTTACCTCGATCTCCGCGTTGTAGGGTCCTTCATAACCATAACTTCTGTTATTTCTCCGTACTTACTGAAGTATTCCCGTAAACTTTCTGCAAAAAAAAATAATGGAAGAAAGTAAGAGAAAATCATTCATCCACACTAAAATTATGGCAGTACTCAACTCTAGACCAGACACAAAAGTAGATTAATTTCATCATTTCTCACTCTCTACCTACGGGGGCCACTCCCTTAATGGTTGGAACACATTTGAAGTTTTGGGCAAAACAATAATTTCTATTTTCCCTTTTCCTTCAACTTTCAACAGACATTTTCTCTGGGGTGGAGGTTCGAGGAAATGAATGGAACGAACGTGATTTTCCCTAGTATCCAATCCATGACACGTAAGGAATGGAGAAAGTCAAGATTGGTTTTGTATGTTTACAAAACTAATCAAATTTGTACCATCCATCTCATCCATACTGCACTCTTAACATACTAGCCTAAGATTGTTTCTAGGATATTGATGTTCCCATGATGATGACACATCACTATTCACCCAGACCCAAAGACTGTCCTCGTACAGATGCAATTCTTTATTGAGTCAAATACACATTCATGCCAGACTCTCATCAATTAGTTCCTTTGACTTATTTATGTATAACAAGTCAACTTCACGAGGCCGCTATAAGACTCCAGTTCCAGTAGTGCTTGATAAAGACGTTTGATCCCAAAGACCAAGTCAGATAACCATTAAATTAATATCTAAGCTCTTAAAAGAGTTTACGATTTAGTTCGTGGTCTCCGTTAATGGCTCCCGCACTGACCAGCTCTTATTACGTAAGTGAGTTGATATCATCAAATATTATGTTATTTTTACTATTTGTTCCCGAGAGAAAAACCAGTATCAGTTGAATTAAACGTATCATAACCAAAGATGAATTCATGTAGGAGTTGTAGAAAAGAGTTTGGAAGCAATGTAGTACTACCAATATACCGTATGAACGTCAACCTACCACCCATCATAGATCGGTAAAGATTATACGACGAGACAAAAAAAATGTGAAATCATGTTCAAGATCTAAACGGTCGACTAGCGGCTGGTTGGCTCATATGTCCCAGTCAAAACTCAGCCAAAAAAAATAAGGATAAAAAATGCAGATACACGGAGAAAATTTTTCTGATTGTAAATCAATCAGTTTCCCTCGTCTTCTTCGACTGAACTTGTGTCTTAATGTTTCTCTAAACGCTGATCTGGCTCCCCAGGATGAACACATAAGGGAAGGATGATGTTAGGAAATGTGAGGGGTCGGTCATTATTACCGTCAGTCACTTACATAAATTACGAGCAGTAATATCACCCTCTCAGACCAGACATAAATTATGGTACTTTGAACAAAACTACTGGCAATGGGAAATACTAATAGTGCCCAGTAGTGTCGCTTCCCTGCAAAAATGTAATTCAACGTCATTTCAACTCTCCTGGATTTGGCACCGTCAATTCGCTATATATACACAAGGTAAGACGTGATGACCACACTCAATGACTGAACGCATGAACGGAATGTGAAAATAACCTTTCCGTAGTTTCGTACAGAGAAAAACTTAAACCTTTCACTCTAACCTAGCTTTGTACATTCTGTGAGTGCTCCACCCTGGAACGCATAAAGGACAAAATAAAATTCCAAAATCTTTAGTATACAATTAATTGATTTCACTAGCCCACTAACTCGGATTTGAAGAAATTTCCACATTTCGCATACAATTCTACATTTCTCCATATATTTCAAGTTTAGAGAGTTAAACTGATTTATTTCCAAAAAAAACTGCAATGCTATCCACTGTAACACTGTGCCAGTCTGTGGGGTCTATTTAGCTTCTCGTGCATTTATTCCCTAGTCACCGAGGGTAAGAGAACTCCTAAATTTATTGTTCAGTCCCTTTCCCTCCATGACTGAATACAATTTTTCCAGACAGACCTTTCTCCAAGTAGTACGTAGTAGCTTTGTAGCTTACTCAATTTTACTTTCACTCCTCTAACTGTATCCTAAAAAAACTAGGTGCGTCGTTATATCTATGTCCAATCACTCCGTTTTCATTGTTGACCCTCACAAAAGAAAGTATGAGAACTAAACGAAATCCACGATTGGGAATCCGTGGAATGAGGACGTAACACAAGATACATTCGATACATATAAGATCTCGTCCATAATTCATTCGCGGTTTGCGCTTCGCGTATTAAATCTGGCCCTAGTCCATTACTACAACTGAATTCTTTCAAACTAATATCACGGTGACGGCCGATGGCTGTTGAGTTCGAACCCTAGCCTTTCGCCAAAAAATTTATTATTCTTTTTTCTCTCGGAACATTCCATACTGATACTATAGCAGTGGTACTTTCTTAAACGAATCATCTTATCATTTAAGGAGCTGGAAATCATTCAATCTTCTTTTAAAAAAGTCAGACATGTTCTCTTTACATTTCCAGACGTCCAATTCATATGACTATGGGGGATTAGAGACCGACACAAGTACTTAAATCCAAACCATTACGTACAGTCATGTCACACCTTAACTTACATACATTCCTCCCTCCTTTCCGTTTCTATATTTCTAAATTCTAAACCCAAATGCTTCCTCACGCTTCCATGGGTGCAATTAACATTTTTTTTACAACTAAGCATGTTTGAGTCAGGTGCGAGTCCTTGTGCTACGTTTCCTCCATCACTCAACTCAATTCCAGTCATTTCAGGACTTACGAGTGAAGCAAAAAAAAATGCAGGGAACGAGGAAAAACGTCTCCAAACTTTCATTTGGAACACTAAAAAAAGAGAATGAGGAAAACCTGCATCATGCTCCAAGACTAACAATGAGGCTATTCAAAAACTTAAACTAAACTAGGGCGACAAAAACGAATGGTTGGATGGTGGCCCTGGTAGTAGTGCTATACGACGAGTTCATCAATATTCCCCATAAATTTCATGAAGATGAGTTAGATGAGATGTGACAAGTACAGCTGACGCACATGAATCTCCACAGATCTCTCTTCTCTTCCTCAAACCGTTCACTACACACGTATATTTTTGGTACGATAGGACTACTAGGACTAAACCATCTCTTCGTCTTCGTCGTCGTCTCAAAAACTTAAGACTTGGGCTCCTTGCCCTATAACATGAAGAGTTCTCTGGAGTCCAATGAAAGGGTTCTTTTATTTCGTCTTCCTCATGAATACAGTATTACACCAAGATTCAAGACCTTGCCTTCGGAGAAACTTACCAAGAAGACGAAGAAGAAAAAGAAGACGAGGAGGTGGAGGACGAAAAGAGTAGAGTATGAAGAAAAAGACACCTCTAGACCAAAGTGAGTAAGTAAAGTAAAGGCTGGCTAACCTAACGATATGAACCGACCAAACCAAAACCTACGTCATATCAGTTGCTGGATTCAAGAAAGAAAGAGGGACTTGTTAGAAAAATAGACCAAAACCCAACGTGGCCCATCTCATTCGTCTTATGTGTTTCTCCTCACTTGTGTGAACCATCACGGTCACCTTTCTCCAAGAAAACCAAGACAAGGGAAAGGAGTATTCACACACACGTACGTTAGAGACGAGTTTTACTAGGGAAAGACCTTTAGCCATATCCCCTCAATCCCTATCCTTCCTTAAAAGAAGAAAAGAAGTGCAGAATGCCAATCGAAATCAATTCTGCTCTTGGGACTGTCATATTGTCAACTTTCCTAGATCCTTCCGACTTTCCCTTAGCTTCAAGAGAGAAAAGGATAAGAGTAGGTGTCCCGGGACCTTTCCATTCAAAAGCCTTGAAGAAAGAAACGAGACATAACACGGACGCGTCCACACTTTCCTAACCTATCCCCACACATGTACCATCCATACATCCAAGACTGTGGCCCGGATGACCATTGGCCAGACCCAAAAAAAACTCAATTTCTCCATCCCAAACCACTTCGGTATATGACCATCCATACAAGAGCCTTCGCTTCCGTACCAGTAAATGATAACTGGAGGCTCAAAGACCTAGAATACCAAATCAAATGGTTTTCTTTCGTCCACTGCACTGCACTCGCTCTTTTATTTTTTTTGTTTGGGAGAAATGCAGACAGATGAAGAGAGAAAGAGGGGAAAAGAGAAACGCTCAGCCACGTCCACGTGCATCCAAAATCAAAACGATGACTGTGTCCGTGTCCGAAGAGTATAAGCACAAATACAACATACAGCAACAGTCTAAGTCCAACCCTTCCTTCCAGAACCTCCAAAGAAAGAAAGAATGAATAAGGGAACAATTTCTCCAGGAGCAAAATTCCAGTCACTCCAGGCTCCCTTCCCTTTCACCCATCCATGGGTCATCTCTTCCATTCCATTCCATCCATTCCTTCCCAAAAAACAAATCGCATCTGCACAGGTAATATTATTCTAGTCACAAGGAGTTGAGAAAAAATATTTTTTTCTTCAACTCACTCACACACACACACACACTGAACTCCACTGCACTGCACAACTCCTCTGAACCAGAAAGAACAACTCACTCTAGTCTGACTAGAGTTATTAGATAGCCAATTCCATTCCATCCAGTAGAGTAAACCTGGCCAGGCACGAACCTTTAAAAAAATCGGTTTTCTTCCAAGAGCCACCATTCAAGCCAACAACTAACAACACTGAAGAACAAGTAGAGGACGGGAAGGCACGCATCATTAAAAATGTTATTTCTACGAATCGTTGATTTGAAATCTTCAAGACAAGACAGACACCATCACCACTCGTCTTCAATTCGGAGTTCCTTCCTTCGATCATACCTTCCTTCATACCCGAAACCCAAAAACATGGACAAGCTACATGGTACAGGTGCCCATCCTTATCAACATTTTCTGTACAGAGCATGTACACATGTATGTATGTTTACACGTACACTTCTGAAAGTACAAGTACAAGTAGTAGTAGTAGTAGTAGTAGTAGTAGTAGTAGTAGAAGTGGTAGTGGAGGTACATGGAGAAACTCTTGATTGAGTAAGAGATTTCCTCTTGTTTATTTTCCACTCATTAGTCCTCCCACCTCACTCTTCTCCTTGTACTCTAGTAGTATTTCGCAAACCTTTCCCGGGTACGCGCTACACGTACACACACACATACATGAAGAGAACCAACCAAACTGACATGTCAGTCCCGTCGAAGAAATACTTTGATGTTTTTCGCTATTGCACATAGTACAAACAAACTCTAACCCTAAATGTCCTGGCCCTGCCTTACTCAACTACATACATTCAATTTTATCCCATCACATCACATCCCATCACATCACATCCCATCACATCACATCATTTTCCCTTCTATCAGCTCAGTCAACCTAACCTTACTCATGTACTTGTACTTCTCCTACCAAGGCTGACTTCTCTCGTTGATTCAATCGAATGACTTGAATTCGCAAATTCAAGAATCCACAACCATATAACAAAGAATTTATGGAGAGACGTTATATATGCACATGTACATATAGACTCCGAGTCTTTACATAACCTTACATAAGCAAAAAGAGTTGAGAAGGAAGTTACGTTCCTTCCCGTCGTTCCTTCTTAGAATATATATAAGAGAGGTATGGTACGGGACATAAATTTATAATACTCCCAAATGGTTAGAAAGAGAGAGAGAGAAAAGAGGAAGATCTGCGTGTCCTAGACTTAAAGGCATGGCAATAGCATGGATGGGACCATCTCATTTTTTTGGAGGAAGAGAATTCACAAATAAAGATTTTTAGGACCCACTCTGCAATCAAATCAGATTCAGATCTATACTGTCTATACATATGTATTTTCCATTCCATTCCACTCTCTCTCTCTCTCTTTCTAGACAGGCATACAGACTTGCGACTGACTTGCATCATTGCACAGCCACTGAATCACGCATAATTTTCCTTCTAATCATCTAATCGGTCTATGGTGTGTGCCTGCACTTGCATTCCACTTTTTTCCCTCCATTCGTCTCAAGGAGAAAACCTTCATACTTTCACTCAAGTACAATACTTACGACTTACGACCCCAGAATATATCCTTTCACTCTGTTCTGGATTTATGCCACATGGTTATACGTCTACGCGCATTGCATTACATTACTCCCATTACTTCACTTTCTTTTCCTTAATAATACTATACGTCCGTCCGTCTGTTCCTTTCTCCTTCAAAAATCCAATAAAGAACAAAAACGCCATGGTAGAGCAGGCCAGGAGGGAGAAGGGAAAAAAAGAACCCAGCATCGTTTCCCTACAAATTATTCCTTCAATTCACACATTCAAATGTGCAATTACTTATTTTTTAAGAGAAGAAAGGTGGGGCAATGAAGGGAAAGGCACACGCTTACGTTACGCTTGCTCCTTTCTTTCTCCAGACTTTCTCCTCTGGAAAATGAACGAACTTGAATGTAGGAATTTCTCTTTGCCCTTCCCATGTATGTATTCTCACTATTTCACTCCTTTCTCTCTCTCTCTCTCTCTCTTGAAATTCAAATCCCAAACCTGTCCGTTCTTCCTTTCCCTTTTCTCTTATTTCAAAAAAAAACTTTTTAAGTCTTAGTCTAGTCATCGTAAGCTGAACAAAACTTATCCTGACTTAACTCCTTTCTCTCTAAGTCCTGAATAGGAAGAAACAATTCATCATGTTTTTCAACCTTTTTCCACGCTATACTACAGGCTACACTATAGGCTACACTATATAGTATATAATTGATCCAATCCACACACACACACATACACACATGCATACACAATAATAAAACAAAAACTTTTTAAATGCCTTTTCTAGACTGCTTGTTGCGCTCTTGCATGCACATGCAACACCCTAATCTCTTTTCTCTCAGCTTGCTCTATAAAACCAACAACAGGTTTATTAGGGTTTTTTTTCTTCTTCGTCTTCCTTTCACGCCCAATCAACCAGTCCTTCTAGTCCTTCACCCAATTCACCTTTTTCACTAAACATGAAGGTAAATTGAAGGAAGGAACGAACCAAGTGGAATAAGACCCTCACCTGGACATGTTTTTCAAATGTGTACCTTTTGAGACTAAATGCTACCACAAACGTCCACGCGTATTCATTCGTAAATAAATACCAAAATTACTTAAGCCATCAACCAAAACCCATCCTTCCTCGACAGACTACTCAATCCACTCAACAAAACTCCACTCGTTCTATCATACATTCCATAACTACTAAAGCAAACAAAACGAAACATTAAATACATTCACCACTACTACTGCTGCTACTACACTACACTACACTACATACAAACCCGAATTTATATTCCTCTTGTATTCTTGTACACATGTGGAATACATGGGGAATGGAATATACAGGTGCGTGTTACACATTGCAGCAGCTACACATGGACTAGTCTTGGATGCATTTCCATTCTATAATTCCACAGGGGAAACTAAACCAAACTCAAGTTCCATCGCCTTATGTAGAATGACGACGGGGAATAGAAATAAATCTAATAGGGAGCAAACAGGGATGAAATAATTATAGCAGTAAATGGATAGAAACCCCAACACAACGACTCTAAACTTTTTAAGTGGTACGTACACGACACGATGACACGAAGGACTATGCGGAAGAACTTATTTTGTTGTATGCAGTTTTGGTTCATACATCATGCCATGCCATGCATTTGTTCATTTCACAGTTCACACCCCAAAATGAAATGATATTAAACATATTATTGGCATAAAAGGCCAAAATTTGAAACAAGGGACAATAACATCTATATCGTCACACACACACACAAACATAGCCACTCCCCTTCCCTCCAGCAGTAGCAGTATGCAGGTTCAGCTCAACTCCAGTTCAGTTCATTAACAATTTAACGAGTTGAAAATATTTTATAATGGATTAATCCAAAAGCATAACCTAACACTCTAGGGTCTCATCAACTATTTCTCAACTCTCTCTCTAATAACTAAATCATAGTCTAGTTCCAATTCCGGGTCTATGTTACAGCCAGCACGTCAAATTATAGGATGGATCTCCATCCCACAGAAATTAATTTCACTTTCTATTTCATGGAACCTTTCCCACCAATAGTCCAGTGTTCAGTCAAGGCCGAAGCGAAGTAAACATGGATTTGGCGGACTGAAGACATATTTTTCTAAATGTACAACCCCCTCTAAAACTAAAACGAACGCTTTACTCTACAATCTACACTCTCCTAGATTCACCAAAGGACTAGTTAAGTCGTAAGTAGTCCAACGTTTAGATTTCGAGTGCATAATGGCCATTCATCCATCCATCCATTCTATTCTATAATCACTAACTATACATAACATTCACCAGAAGTTCTAACTTTAACTGTAGCATCTACTTGAGTAGTATGTGAACCGAGTTATCCTTTGAAGCGGTGCTTATTCGTCGCAGACGTTGTGACACACAGCGACCAAACCATAGATTAGATTCCATTGCTAGATGACTCGAACACGTTTCTAAAAATACGAGCTTGGAAATGTGTTCAAGAGTAATTATTCATTTTCCAAAAAAGAGTACTTGACGTCTTCACTAGTTTACTTCCATACTTCTCTCTCTCTCTCTCTCTCACTCTACCCGGGGAGAACTTCGGAGAGGAATAAAGAGGACGAATGAATACTACACGAGTCGTAGTAGTAGTCGTAGTAGTAGTAGTAGTAGGATCATCATGAACTGCGTCATTTCCGCTTCAAAGCCTCTCCTTTCATACCTGCCTACTCAACTCTCTTCTCTAAAGACTCTTCCCATAGTTCACGTCCAACGTCGACAATGTCGACGACGACAACTACCAAAGACTGTTCTGCCGCGGCCACCGCCGCCGTCATCGTCATCATCCTCTTCCTCGGCATTTTCCCTCTTCTACCCACTCCATCCATCCAACATTACTCCAGACGACTTCACTTTCATTCCAAAGCACAAGTTGCCGTTGCCATCATGTAGTCCTACCAGCTACCACTCAAATTGCCATTTTGTACTAATGTACCATAGTAGAAATAGTAGTAGTACCAGTTGTTGCAAAATTACATATCCTATTCCCATTCTCCTAACGTATAGACAGATGAATAGAGAGATAGGCTAATATGTTGGTGCTCCAATTTGGACTAGTAGTAAGCAAAAGCAGCCAACGGTAGTAGTAGTGGGACAAATGCAATCCTTCATTCCATTCCTTCAAAATCTAACCATAGAAGAGTCTAGTATACATTTGGAAGAGGAAAACTAGAAACGAAGGTTCGGGACTACTGGAAGGAATATATAGGAATTCCCCTTTTCCCAGACTCTGTTACCATCTTTCCTTGTCATTTCACTCCAACGGCAACAACGGCCGCATGACACAGGAAGAACGATGACGAAAAGTATAGCAACTCCTAGATTCCAATTCCAGACTTTCCAGAGTATGGATGGAGTGCAAAATCTCTGGGACCTCATACACTTACTTCGACTTCCAAATAATAATATAAAAAAACGTATCACATAAGAGTGAACCATCCACTACATTACATCCACCATTCCACCAACCATCATATAGGGTTATAATTCAATAATTCAGATCAGTCAAATCGATTCCACACTATATATCATCATTAATTTAAACTTGGTCTTGTTGGAGGGTGAGAGAAAACATGTCAGGTCCATTCATCCATGCCCGTCGTACATGTTTATGAGTGTGTCGACGATTTGGCGTTACTCGTTGCCCATGATATGATGGGACAGTTGGGCTGCTAGGGTAAAGCCAAACTGGCAAATAAATGTATGAAAGACTCAATCTCTTTGAATCCATCCCTCACTCTACTTCAACTTCCTCAATCCAATCCCATGTTAGTAAAATAGAAGGGAGAAGGGAAATAAATAGCTCTCTGTTTTTTTGCAAGTAAGTGAAAATCACAACAAATGAAATGGCTCAATTCAACTCTGCATGCCATGCTACTACTACTACTACTACTTCTACAACTACTTCATTATCACTCTAACACATTGACCCTTTCCCTGATCTTTTCCAGTCGTTGTCTAAACTAAACCATTAGCTTGAATTTAAACATCTATACATACTGTTCCATGTACTGTACGCCAATCTATCTCTCATTCGGTCAACCGACCAGTCAGTCAGGTATGCCTGGATAACTCAACTCCAACTCTAACTCTTCTAATGTAGTTTCTAGTGTGTGGACTGTGGAGTGGTAGAGAGAGACATGTAATGTCAACACTCATGGTCTCAATCGTAATCACTTGAAAAATACGATGATGATGAAATTGGGCATATCAAATGTCAATTCTCAACATATTGACATTATTATCTTTGAGTTTATAATGGAGTGTTGGATATTTGATTTGAGGTGGATCGTGGAGGATGGTTATTACAAATACCTTGTGTAGAAAAGGTAATTGTTGAAAAACAAATGCTGTGCTGTAAAGTGTCCAACAGGCTTGATGAAACGTAAAAAAGAGGATCAAAAGGAAGTTCTTGGAATTTGATTGAAGGACATTATTTCTTTGACAAAGTGACGCCGTCGCCCTTTTCCAACCTTCTCATCTGTTGAATGTAATTTGTCTTTTTGTGAAACCGACTCGGGTCGTTTTCACAAAGAATATTTTAAGGGCGACAAATCGCTTAATAACGCCAAAAGGAAAGGGTGCTATGCCGCCGCACACACGCACTTTCCTCCATCGTCGCAGTCAATCTTTCTCGAGTAGAAACAATTTGAACGTTTGAAAAATATTTGGGACAATTTTTAACTCAACATATGCTCGTTGAGATGTGGAGTAAACCATGGGTGCCAAAATTTCTTACTAACACTAGCATTTCTTTTCAATAGTTTTCAAACTCTTTAAGGCCCAAATAAAAAATGAACAAATCGGGTAGTAATAATGGCTTTCCCTAGTCACAGAAGAAAAAAAATTGACTATGACCAATTTCTTTGAATCCTTTCCTTTACTGTTTACTTAAGCCAATGCCCGCCATGCCATGCCGATTGAGTTATTGTGCACTCGTCCACTCTAGTATTTAGATTAATGGTGAGAAATAAAATATGAGGTGGTACTGTGACTGTACTGGTACCACTAGTTCAGCAAACACAACTAGATAAGTGAAGTCATTGGATTGGATTTCACAAGTAACTCGGGCAAAGTATTTGTAGAAGCTATCATTCCTGTGGCGTGTCTCCCTTTTTATTCCATGCCAGACTATCGTATCGTATCGTAGCGTATCGACAGACCTGTGCTGTGCTGTGCAACTTGCATATTTTAAGGGGACATGATTGAATCACTCAGTCAAGATGACAGAATGAGAATGAGTTTGGGACTGAATAGAATTTTCAAAAAAAAGAAGAGTGATTTGAATAAACGATAAAAAATTTCATATACGTGTTGTTGGGAAAATGGAAACCAGTTGCACAATGTGTTTTGGTCAGAGAGAGCCGAAAGGAAAAAAAATTAGAAGGAAACGGACACATGGTTCTTATATCCTATGTATCCTATCCAACCAATAGGGCTATTCATAATTCATAAAGTTAAGATAGAATGTTTGAAAAAAAAATATAAGGTAAAACTCACCAGGACTCGTTTGCCAGCTCAGGCCTCCAATGAACATTTTCCTGTAAAATAGACAATCAATATCACTGACGCATGTAATAAGAAATTCAACAGATAATTTAGAGTTAGAATGAGTAGGAGACGACTTTTGTTGGGCAACTCTAAAAAGGAGAGCGAGCCAAACGCACATCCGAACATGGAATTAGGCAGTTCATTTTCAATTATGGGGTATCCTATTCCCACTTCAACCTTGATAACTGTTAATTTTATCGTGTGAAATACGTGTATCCATGCGATCCGCTTCGTTTCGCTAGATTCATCCAGTCAACCTTAAACTGTATACACGGAGTTACGGATTGGAAATTAAAGTAAGTTCCCATTACATCGTGCATATTTGGCAAGACCACACTTCCTATGAAGAAAATTATTTACCAAATTCTCATACATTGTCCGTATTCCGTATTCCCATTCCCCATGGACATGAATATTAAATGGTTAGGTTGAGTTACTCGTTACTCTTTTGCATTCTGTCCTTTTAAGACCGAGAAAGTAACTTTTTTGAAACTAAGAATTCTTTTTACAATTATTGCAAAATTCAAAATTCCTTCTCGAACGGCCATATAGTCAGGCTAAATTCGATTAAGACTTCTGGATTCTGGTGGAATTTGCAAAACCTTAATCAATCTCTATGGAAGACAGACTACGACATGGGATATGACATGAGATGTTCTCCATTCTAGCTAAGAATGAGAAATAGAAGGCTAGCAAGACTAGGACTTACAGGACGACATTTCCAAATTATGTGGAACTTTTTCCACATTGCTGGCATCGCTTAACCCTAGGAATTTCCGAATCCCGGATTCTTTCATGAATGACAAGATATGTCTGCCTTATTTTGGGAGTCATTTTTAATTAATGTAATACGGCGTTCCTTCACATATCTTGTGCAGTGCATTCATTCCCCGCGTATATGTAGGTAGTTTTCTCCCATTCCTCAAACCTTGCATGCACGCACACCACGAAACCCCCATGGAGCCCACGTTCTTTAATTTTTGTTTTTGCAAGTAGGCTCTAGGGAACATGACTACGACCGAAAACCCCGACCACGACACTTAACATCGATTGTCGAATTAGAGGGCGAATGAGAGAGAAAAAAAGATTTTTTGCCTATGCTTTCCATACACATATATATAACATCATTCGCCCCTGATTCGATTCAAACCTCATTTAAACTGATTTGATATCATCAACAGCCCTACCTGACGATGCCGCACAGTCGGCACAGTCTCCTATCCATCTTTCGTATCGATAATAATAGTTCTCTTCAACTGAATTTGAGAATTTCTACCTCAGCTTTATTTCAATGTCCACAGCAAAAGCAATTGCAAATAATTTAACATATAGTCTAAATAGTCTTCGCTTTCTCTCTGCCTATATTATCTTTTTTTATATTCCAAACGGCCTACCTACCATAAGTAACGGGACAATTTCTGTCTAGGTCCTTTCAGCCCGTTCAATCCTTCTTTCCCTTTCTATAATATTAAGCTTCGAGGAATTCGGGTTTTGTGCGGAGTTTCGTTTTCTTGTATGTGAACTAGTAATATGACTTTGACTATGGTAGGGTAAGGTCTTCTAGGTATTTCCCGTCCGTATTCGATTCGGTCCGTCCGTGAGAGCCAGCAGAGAAGTAAAAGGTCATTTGGGAAGAAAGATGGGCTTACATTTGAATCGAAGACATTGCAATGCAAGCATGCATGCATTCACGAGCAGACAAGGGACCTAAGACTTGACTAAGAACAAGGAGTAGACGAATACTAAGGTTTGAGAACGTAACTGTGGTTGACTGCCTTCAAATATTATCATTTTGTTTCATTCTCATTGTCTTTCACTTGAAAGCCAAAAGACAAGTCCAAACTCTAAAACGATGAGAATGCTGACTACAAACGGGCTTCCTGGTGAAGAGGTCGACCCTCCCACCGTCCCACCTCTACAGCCCACCAAACCTACTTTTGGATTTTCAAGTGAAAATGAAACTTGTGAAGACGGATGCTTTTCCTAGTCTAATTTCCCTCAGACCTTTAACGACATGGATTCTGGTCTGTTTGTTAGGTTTACAGGGTGTCCCAAGAAAAATTCAAATCGCCAAGAATTAAGATATCTCATGAGTCATGACACTTAGGTCACAATCTTCTGAAATCAAAATTGAGTCCAAGTTTACATGAAACTATTAGAGCTGTGTTTTTAATACATGTAATACGGTGTATCATCCGTACTTCCAAATGTCAATTGTCGTAGGCTATAGGAGTATTTCGTGTTAAACACTTTGGGTTTCTTTTTGAATGAATACATGGTGAACCAAACCTTGTAAACATTTGCCATGTACATATTTTTCCTCAAAATCTTTCCCCTTACTTATACAACTTATGCTCCTTGTCTATTCTGTCTGTGTGTGTGCCTTATGCATTTGGCTTTGGCTTGACATTAAGTTGTCGCTGTGACCCGCCATAGTATTGTCTCTTCAATGTAGAAATACTGTGCAATATGATTGATTCTTACATACCATAGCATGTGTCTTTATATTAGAATGTAAGAGATGTGTACACAGTACACGTGCAATCTAATCTTAAGCACTTATTATTCAATTTTTCAGATTCAGAATAGATATTTGTTCCAAAGCGTAAACTGTGCTAAGCTTAATTCAGTTTGACAAAATTCAAGTCATCCAATCCGAACCCAACAAAAACTTGGTTGTTGCACAACAACCTTTAACCATTCATAATATTCCACACACATTTCCTCTCCTAGCACTGCCATATATATTTTATTATTATGGAAAATAAAACGAACTCCACTAACTCCAGCCG
The DNA here is from genome assembly GCA_034700305.1 of Protaphorura armata. NCBI lineage: Eukaryota > Metazoa > Arthropoda > Collembola > Poduromorpha > Onychiuridae > Protaphorura > Protaphorura armata. The sequence goes on from JAQIXO010000038.1 coordinate 46,009, forward strand.
AGCCCTGAGAACTTGAGAGTCAAGTAGTGGTTCGTTCTGTATTCGAACATAATTTTCATTATTCGACTCATCTAGATTACGTAATCAGGTATGCCAGCATTGCATGCATGCATGCATGTTTGTAGGTGGATCGCTCATTTTCCATCTACCCATTATACATTATCCAGTAAAACGTTACAACAGTAGCATAATATTTAGGAAAGATGACAGGCTAAAGGATATAAAAGAAAAACTATAAGGAAAACAGCAGCAACGGTCGTGGAAGAATGATACGATAAAGTTATTGCTCATCATGGGATCTTACAGAAGCTATATTATGAGTGTGTGCTGTGTATTCATGTTTACTTGAGCCTTCTGACTTTCTTGTCTGTCTGTCTTACTGATTACCTCAGCTATTATTACAAACCAACTAACGAACGAACGGTTTGAAACTCAAGGTGACTAACTAATCACTGCTTGCTAGTCATTGCTAGTAAGCTCTCAAAACTCTTTACACACTAAATTGACCAACTCAAAGAAACTAAAAACTGAACACCAACACAACTGAACTCAATTCAACGTTAAATGCTTGTTACCTTCGAGTTTGTGAAATTCATTCAAGACATTAATAATGGAAAAAAAGTAATAAAATATTAATGCAACTGGGAAGTAACTGACAAAAGACCTCATTCAAAATTAAAATGAATAAATATTTGCGAATAAAAGTTGAATAGCGAATGCAAATAGTGAGGCTTTCCTTGTATCCTGATCCGGTTACTGGTATCGAAACTTTATCCGCGGTTGAATTCGTAACCACCTAAATATCCCCCCAGGAATAGTCTTACTAATCAACCTAATAGTATTATTTGTACCGGAGACCCTAATTTCCCATCTCAACTGACTAGGCACAATCAGGCTTAAAGTCCTGTAACAGAAGAGTAGTATTCCTTGTGCGAATGATAAAATCGTATTATTTCAAAAGCAAGTCGTTTAATTTCTACGAATGATTGACTTTCCCGTCCCCGATTTTTCAAATGTGTACTAAAATACAAGTGAAAACGTAGGTCAGCAAGTTGAAACAAATGAGTAAGTACGTCGTCAGTCAGTTAATACTATCGACAATTAATTCTGAGTTGACCTTCGTACCCGCCCGAATAAATTCCCAAGAAATGGAAGAGTGGTGTTCGTGAGCTTTTCTGTACTCATCAATTGTGAATAAAACCCATGAAAAATTAAAACCTGTCATGTTGGTGAATGTTAAAACAACTTTAAACGCACCCCTCCTCCTTCCGTTAATTATAAAGACCCAGAGTGCCCTTCTTTTTCACTATTCACACTTTTCACGCCTGAATTGCCCTCCAGCATTAAAAATTCCATGTGTACTCTAGCTCTGTCTCGTCTCTCTGTAGTCTCTATACGTGCACGCTTTTATTTTATTGAAGACATTCAAATTCCGTCATGAAATACACGGTCACCCTTCCCATTCATAATAAAAGAATACAACCGCCGCAGCATGGGTGGTTCATGCTGACTAATGTCTTGAGATGACTTTAGAAAAAAATGAATATTATGTTCTGCATTTTTAAAAACAATAACTTGAACCCCCATAATCTCTTGTAGTGACTTGGGTTGAGAATTCCACCGGATTATCCCAATCTCTCAGATTCTTTCCTTAAGTATCCCTATTACAAGAGAATAGAGAGTCATTATCACCATCACTCCTTACCCAAAAACCTAAGCGAGATAAATGAGGAAAGTCAAACACAGGAATAAAACCAGTTAATCCTTTTCCCTCGCCCCTGCCATGGGTCCCACAATTTTTTCCAAAAACCCTAGAGATTTGTTTGATGTAGACATTTATTCTGAGTTGCAAATGACACAAGAGCTAGAGCTGACATGACACACCACACAGAAAAAATCTCAACACCAAACCGCAACCAATAATTCATCCATCAAAAATTCCAAATCCATAAATATAATAATACTCTAACAGAACAGATAAAATCCCTACTACTACAAACCACAACTGACTGATAATCCACCGCGGTCTTAAATCCCAATCCCAAAAACCATGCCGGGTCATAATATTTTCACGTAGTAATAATAATATAAATGTCAACACATGAAACCAGATAATATTATTACGGTTAAGCAATTTATTACCTTGCTTGCATAAATTTTACTGTGCTGACTACTTGGCCATTCTTTTAACCCTAAAACCGGCTTTAATCATTAAAACATTTCCAATTCACTTCCCATGACATTTTTCTCCAGTCTACCGATACATAAATCTACACACATCTTTCTTTTGCTTATTTGTCTTCTGTTTATTTCACTTCCAGCAAATACAATGATTGGAAATCGATGCCTGTCAAATGAATATTCTTGGCCGGGAATTTGCACCTAGCAAAGCAATGTCCACACTTTTTCTATGCATAAAAAATTACGACCCAATGATCAACATATAGTTTTTCACTGACCGCAAACCACCTTTCACTTCACCGCATATTTTATTTGTAAACGAACCCCGCGATTCCTTCGATCGGCCGGAACCTGGCGCCAATGCCAATACGGTAATGGCACGGTACAGCCAGACAATTCGGAACAAACACAAAAATGTCAATTCTCACTTTAAAATTAAAATTGTCCCAACCAAATGTATCTACATAACTACACTTATCTAGCGGTCCTATGAAAACCCGAAAATCTCATTTTTCATGCATGCCGGATATTGACATGGTCAGTCTAATCTAATGCTGGACATGTCTGGAGTTGGAAAGCATGTATTTTATTTTAGTCAGTCAGGAAAAAATATATCCAGGAGTTTGTTGGACATGAGACAGGTCACCGTTCACCGTCCGAAAACCGTCACAGTCACCTTGACAGGTAAAGAGACAGGAAGTACGTTCGGCTTTTCATTCAGTCAGTCAGGCGAATATTGGATAATCCATGTCCAAATGTAAATAAATATTTGGTGTCCGACCGGTCGATCTAACCAATATTTTTATATCCGTCCTACTTATTGCTAAATTAAAATAAGTACAATTCAGATTCGACATTAGTCGGTTTGTCATTTGTCTTTTAACGTAATGCATTGGAACGTTTTGTCCAGAATTTCTTTAAAGTTTGCTAATTGTTTACAAATTCAAATCAAATTAAAAAAATTCAATTTAGTGTTCCTATTTGACGTACTATTTCCCTATTGAATAAAACCAAATTTTCAAATGCAATTAATTTCTGCATTGCATTGAGTAAAATTTGCCGGACTATTTTCCTCTGTATTCGGACCCTATTGAACTTTAAAATTAAATTAAGTTTCAAGAGAATCGCTTACCCTGGGTCATTCGGCATCTCAGCCTGAAGGACGTCCGAGTTTTCCATTTTGACCACAAAATCCAAATCCTCACTCATTGTCAGTTTTGTTTTATTTTAATTTTTTTTTAAGTTAAAAAAAAATCCGGGATTAAAATGTAATGTTACTAAAATCTTTTTTTTTTCACTAGAAAATACTTGTGTTGGTGTTTTGATTTTGGTGTTCGTGTGTGTTGTGTTTCCCCTGGTCTCTCTCTCTCACTCTCTCTCCTGTGTTTTCTACTCTGGACTGAAATCTACACTGCACTCCGTTGGAAACTACAAAGAGACTCACGGCCAAGTTCCCGGCCATTTTGACGGAGAGGCCCCGCCCTCCGCCACCCACCCCCGACTGTCTCAGTACTTTCCAGTCCACGCACCCACAGCCACAGCCGCCACGGAAAACTCTTGGTCATTCCAAACCATCCAAAAACTACTCCATGTGCTCACGGACCCCCCACACTAAACCCCAGAACTCCACAACTCAAACAAAATTCTCCAGCAATAATATCATTTCCCACACTTTTTACTTCCACATTCATGTCTTTGCCGCCTGGACAAAAACTGGACTTGGACAAAAACCAAGGATGGTTCCAAAAATGCAAACACATCCAAATTGTATTCATGGATTAAGGAGTAGAGGGACATTGACAGTTGGGCTTTGGACACCAATCATGCATGGCTCTGGACAAGTCGACTGGACTGAATAGACCAAGGATGTACAACAAAATATAACCCACTAGACTCCTAGGCTGTATTACTGATTACTTCCTGAGAAAATTCTAAAACGACATTAATGAAACATTCCTACGGCCGTCTAGCTCCTGGACAAACCTGGACAGAACATCTTATCTTGGAATAAAGATATTTGACAAAAATAAAATACTTAATGTGTATAGTACCAGAAAAAGGCAACTGTTTCTCGAACCATTGGAAAAATGAGATTTGAGTAAAAAGGTCTACATGTCTTGAGGGATTTATAAGCTCTGAGATAAAAATGGACAAAATGTAAATTAAATTACACGTGTACAAGAAAGAATATTATGAAGAATCACCAACCACCAAGAATTCATACTTGTTCTACGGTTCTTGATAAATAAATAGATTGAGAAAATCTTTAGAATAACGAGATTTGAGCAAGAATTCATCGTACATATGTAAAAAAAAAAATCTAATTATGGTAGAATAAAATCAACCACGCATTGTCAGAACATTAGGAATGTTGACAATGGAGTAAAAATTCCCTGGTTATCAACGAAACCATTAAGCCGATGTATATGTAATATGGAAATTACATAAAGATACAACCAACCACGGATGGTAAAGTCCACCAAACATTCATACAGATCTTGGACTGCTATGCTCTGAACCTGAACAAACTAAAAGACAAACGCTCGAATCTCTTTATTTCTACTAAACACAAATATAAAACAGAGAAACAAAAGAACGCTACAAAATATTCAACCTCATTTAAATTGTTAGACTCAGACCAGACTCAGACCACAAATTCCCATTCACTGTCAAACCAACATGAGTCCTCTCTCTCTCATTCTCATTATGTTTTCCATTCCTAAATCACAAAGAACCCACAAATAAAATATGATTGACCGCGATCATATTTCTACAAAATTACAGGAAGACAACACCGCTGTTAAATGAAGGTGCTAAATAAAAGCTCCTGTGAAAACCAGAAATTTTTCAAAAATGCACGGACAATGTAAATCTAGATTGAAACCGAACCGACTGCACCTCTTCTTCAAAAACTAGGCTCACAAACTGTCAAATTCTAAATGTTGGTGCGTCAATCTATGCCTTATTTATAATGCACGTAATTATTCAAGTTTTAATCACAAATTCTTGAATTGATTGAAATGAAGTCTGAGGCGAGGCTGACTGAAGGAATGAAGGCCAGCAAGTAGATGAGGCCAAAGATGCTAGACAATGGCTAGCCAACCTACAAGAGCTAGGCGGAGTAGAGTATAGTATGATGGTTTCTAAGAATTCTATAATTAATCGAAATTAGTACCTTTGAAGAATGCGGGACTCCTTGTGAGTCAGAATTACTGAGAATTGTGAAATCAAATAGACAGTCTGCTGCTGTTTCATACTTTCAGAATCAAAAAGTGAAAGCAAACATGAAGAGGCTTTCATTTGAACGTTCCTTTCTAGGAAGAGAATACCCGGTCGGTCGACCAGTGGAGAATGAATATGGTTGAAATGGAAAGTATGTGCTACTTCACTCTTCCTCAATCATAAATGTGTTTTGAATGTCCACGAATGGTCATCATAAAGGTGATGATTTAAAACAATCCTTTCGAAACAACAAACAATGCATTCAATACGGGATCACCTCACACCTCACCAGAGCTAAACCTATTATTCCTTCCTAAATTCGAAGGGCTGAATGTGGTCATCCGATCCTACGTCGGGACAAGTACAATTCGACATACTATTATGCATTCCCCTGTAATTCAGGACCACCTGGACAACAACAACACCACAACCACATAAATATATGTCTACATGTGTCCGCTAAAATAAAATATTCCTCATCTGTCCCAAAATCCTTGGACGTAAAATTTTATCGTCGTGATACTACATAGCAGAATCGGAGGTGAAATAAGACCCTGACCGCTTTTACGTCCCAGACCATGACCTCACAGACATAATGACACGACACAAACATTCCAAAATTCCAGGTCACCATTGACCGTGGTAAAAAATAAAATAACGAATTGCATGACCGCCCGCAATTTCTTTCTACTTTCACTTTACACCTGTCTGTCTTTAAAAAAACACTAAAAAATAGAATTGATTAAACAAATCTTCCGGTCAATGATACTCACATGTCTCAAAATAAAAAAAAAATAAAAATAATAATTATGTTTGTACAGACTCACCGAATAGAAAAAATAATGTTCACAAAGTTGTTTCCAGAAGGCAGCCGTTTCACTCCATAATACTCCCGGTCCATCCGTTCATTCACATCGGAAACCGAATCGTCATCAGTGGTGGGGGTCCCACGACTGGAACTTGACACAGAAGAAGTGGAACTCTTCGTCAATTTTGACTCTTGGAATTGAGTCCAAATCTGGCTGAATCCAATGAGCATTTCCATATGACGATCATCCAGACTGGACGTCGCGATGTCTTGAGCCAATCTCTCCAATTCAACCCTTTCTTCTGGACTAGTCTGTCTGGAGGGATCCAGAAGACCAAGACCCGTTCGTCCTTCAAAATATGATGAGGTCATTGATGGACGTTGAGGATTTGATTTTGATTGTAATTGTGGACTACGACGATTAAGAGAGGGAGGAGGACAACATGAGAAAAAGTTGTCCATTGTGTAATGCTAATTTTTACTACTGGCACTGGTACAGGTACTGACTAATAGAGTAATTGGCTATGTTGGCTATTAATTAGTAGACTATGTATAGAAAACTAGTGAGAGGTCAGAGGTCAGAGGTCATGTACTAAAAAATTGTAAAAATTGTATAATTTCTTGCACACTATTTTGATTTTTTTTTATAATAAAAAGTGACAAGAATCTACTAGCACCACACGTCTTTCGTTCGTCAGACGTCAAAGTATCCTCGCATTAGGATTTAGGATTGAATTGATGATTTTGCCGGCATGCCCGTGCGTTTGGCGCGTGGTGTAGAATGTAGAAACCATGCATGGATGGTCTGTGCATGGGGTACATGGACACACGTAAATTTTACCCTGTATAAAAATGACCCCGGCAAAAGTACAAATATTTGAGTTCAATTCAATTTTTAATTTGAGATAACTTATTTTATGTTCTACTGACTGGAGAATAATTTTTGTACCACATTCCCTTTGACATTGATCTCCACTTGAGGTCATCTCTGAGACTTGGAGTCATGGCTTCTATATGTGGACATCTGGGATTTGGGATTTGTAGAGGAGGTGGGAAGGCGGTCGCGGTGTTCGGACGATTCAAACCAATTACTCAAACTTTTACAAAAATTGTGTCGGTAAAAGGTCATGGTCAAGGTCATGGACAAGGACAAGGACACTACCGATCCTTCATGACTGCATCATCGTCTCCACTTTTTGCAAAATCAAAATCCGTTCCAACAAATGTCATTTCTTTGACGGAGCAGTCAGGTCAAGGTTTGGGTTTGACTCAAATGGTCAATATAGCGAAAAAGAGGACGAAACGTAAAGGAGGGGTCGTTGGACGTGGGATTTTGCAAGAGTTGATGGAAACTCAAAGTTATTTTCGTATTGTGGCCTATGCTACATGTGATGAATTGGATTTAGAAGAGCTTAGAAATGGACTCATCATTCAAGGACTTTACATTCCAACAGTTTGGCCAAATGGTAAGGTATTAAAACTGTCCCAAGCGACCGGCTACGGCTACACTTACCGCAACAATATTTGGCAAGAATGCATACTAATTTTGTTGACCTGATTTTTTCCAGATTCAGCCTTGGAACACGTAATCCATGCTACGGCAAAATATCCAATTGGAGATGAACCAAGAGAAATCTTTTATTTTCAGAATGGAACCGTCATATTCTGGAATATGCCTGATGCAGAGATTGATAATGCATTACAGTAAGTCTGTTAAGGATCAAATAGAAAATAGACATTGAAATTAATTCTTTGAATCTGTAATGTATTATGTTTTTTACTAGGTTCCTAACTAAATTTCAAGAAGACAGCTACGATCGTTCCGATGTGATAGAAGAAAGTGAGTACATGTTGTACAATCACAGCGATGAAAAGTAGGTTTATTAAATTATATACTTCTTAGAAAATTGAATCGTATCATATTGGATTAAATTGGATTAAATAAAATAATTTCTATTGAAATTGATCTGAAAGGTCCACACATCTGGCTAATGGGAAAATCATGCTGAACTTAGAGTCGGATAACCCTGTCTTGGAAAAATTTACTATTGCAAACGCCTTGGCTCTTTCTGTCAAATTGGGTATTTGGGAATCAACTTTGGACAAATACGTTGAGAGTATCGACGACATTACAGAGGTAATAATATTAACATAATAATTATATCAGAATTCGAAATCAATTTTTGAAGGAAGGAATCAATAAATGTCAACTTACCAATATTTTACAGGAATTGAAAGCATCCAGACATTTGAAGTTAACCCGATCTCAAGTTCTTCAGAAAACTGGTGAAATATTTGGTCTTCGAAATGAACTGAATTTAAACTCGGATTTACTTGACACGCCGGATTTTTACTGGGAGCATGAGAAGTTGGAATCTTTGTATCACAAGGTGTTCAATTATTTGAGCATCAGTAGACGAACGGATGTAATGAATGAAAAGTTAGTGCAATGCTGTGAACTATTGGAATTGATTTCTCATCATTTAAATGACCGTCATCACGTACGACTTGAATGGATGATCATCGTTTTGATTGCGGCTGAATTATTGATGGGAATAGCCCATATTTATATAAAAACATAATTTATCCAAACAAAAATGCCTCATGATATGCCTTCAGTAGAAAAGTGAGATTCTAGATATTTTGACAAATACATCATTTCTAAGCATTTTGTAAAAGTAGACAATGAGAAGTTCGACAAAATAAAGAAAGTTTGTGAAATATGATCCATTGATAAATCATCATCATTTGAGTTTATTCATTCACTCATTAATATAGACAACTCGCTGTACACAAATTCGAAAATCTATACTATGTATACAGTAGGTGGTTTTGATGCATATGGGTAGTAATATAGGTGGTGGATCTGCATAATATTTTCTTGATAAAGTTATTAAATCTTAACCTTACATTTACATTATTCATTTTTTGCCTTTTTATTACGTACCCACGATGAGAATAAAATAATGATAATAACATTAAGTAATTGTTTAGAATATAGCGTAATTCATATTATTATTATTAATTCTACGCTTTTATTATTAACTGGTAAGAAATAGGTTATTTATGGGATCAATTCAGCTCCACGCAAGGACAAACGTGCGTGCTTTTGAACTGAACCATTTCTTTTACTCTGTATTCTTCCAGGAGCTAATCTCTCTTGTGTTTTTTGTGCATGTTTCCAATTCTACTATTCTTTTAAATAACAAATATTTATAAATAACTATATAATTGACTAACCATATATTATACGCCATCCCATGCAATTGTCTCACTTGTTAGTCATTTAACTACATTCTACTTTGTTTATTGTATTTATTAGATAGGTAAAATTATTTAACCTAGATCGACTAAAAATGAACGCTCATACGGTTGTTTCTTTCAAAATGCCATTTTTTGAATTTACACGATTTCATATCCACAATAATTATTATTGTATATTATGAATTATTTAACCATTTTGATACAGGAACATTTGTTGTTCTTTCTTTCATCACTAGAACTAAGTTATTTTTTTCCTAATTATAACTGACACAAAAAAAACCTTAGCTGAATTTTATTTATTTAAGAATGCTATGAAGTTGTTGGCCATAATATATTTAGCTACATAATTATACATAAGTAACCACACAATTTAATAAACTTTTTTACTCATCTTACGCAGCACTTCTTCATGCAATTTAAATGTTTTTTTTACTTTGTTTTGCTCTCCCACCTTAAAAATGTGGGCAGACGTTGGAGGTAGAAATATTTCTCCCTCTCCTCCCAATGGACTTATTTTATTTATATATTTTCAATTATTAAATATGAAGTTCTGCGTGAGACTGATCAGTTCGTTGACTTCACAGAATTCAAAATAGTTCAGTCAACCAGATTATATATATGAGTTCCTAAGTGGAATGAGTAAAATAAGTTTACTAGCAACTCTCTCGCAAAATTGTACTGTACCATGAAACATGAATTGACGGCATTACTACTAGTCAAAGTACAGAGTTTATTAAACTAGTTGTATAATAATTAATCTTGCTCGATTCGGCAGGGTAGAAACTCAAGGTACAGGCATTGTGTGATGTTTTTTTTTGTTAAGAGTACATGATAAGAACTAAAATACGCAATAACAGAAAGGATGATATTGAAAATAAAATTATAACCTGACTTTGTTTACGTATAAGTAATATCAACGAGTTGGATTAATAATAATGTAAAATGCATTAAAGATTGGAGAATAAAAGCATTCTATTCGGAAAAGCATGATTAATATTTTTAAAAAAAACGCATTTACGTACTTAAGTATCCGATGTTTATATAGCACCACTAACAAATCGAATTCGAACACCAATCTGTGACGGCAGACGGTTGTTATAGTGGTAATATATGTACTGAATTGATTCCAAGTTAACTTCCTACTCATGTTTGTTCAATTGCTAAGCTGCCAAATGTTCAGCCACAGTCATAAGTCCTCAACTACAATCGACTCCTTAGGAATTGACTTGCAATTCATTATTCTTTAGCATTTGCAATTAAAGGGGTGGCACGAAGTTAAGAGACAAACGCATTTCATATCGCAGCACAATTTAGTTTTGACCTGCGGTCTTGAAAATTTTACTGGAATTAGAGGAACCAATTATCTAGTATTTACAGCACTCCTTTGGTTGAAACAAGACATTCCGATTGAGAAATTTTTCCTTGCCATGCCTTTCATTGGTGCTTGACCACTCCTTGCCTCTAATTCGTTTATATCTCTCGTAAATACTTTGTCGAATAATGTCTAAGTCTTTGGTGTTTCTTTAACAATACAAAAACAAACACAATTTTTGTGATTAGCGTTAACCTGTTCTACGAGCGACGAGCGAAAATTTGGTTTGATGATTTCCCACACACGTAAAAAATTGGCGGGGTTTTCCCCGATCCAACTCGGATACGTTTTCACTGCAGTGGCAAATGTTTATTCTGAGTTTCTCCGAACTTTTATTTCTAATTTGAAAACCACACAAGGCAACTCAAAGCGGTCTTGAAAATGTCAAAGAAAATCGCTCTATGCAAAAAATGAGGCATTATACTGCCATAAATTAAATTTCTATTCACGCCTAATGAAGGTCTCAAATCTGTCTCTTAACTTCGTGCCAGCCCTTTACCAAAAAAAGAATTTCTTTGTCACTGAATGGGGAACAGCAGTAACTCAATTATTCGACCACGAATAGTTTGTTTGTTTGTCATGATGTCTTAAAGCTAAACTTTAACTGGGATATAAATTAAAAATTAAAAATTTTCACAATTTACAAGTTCTTACATTCAAAAATAGTTTTGTAATCTCTTGCTCAAAAGCAAAGGGGCGTTTGGAAAATGCTTTCAGGAAATATAAGTATTAGGAATTCTGCGAGTAGGAAAAACATGAGTGGTCTAGTGAAACAGTATTTTAATTTAGTTAATATGTGGCTTCAGGGCTTTCTAATTTTCGAGAAAAACAGTAATACGTATACTATTTCCGTTTCAGAAATTAAATTCCCGAAGAGATATTTAAGGGTTGTCAATCAACAAGGGCCAAAGGCGATTGTAGTCATTGAACGCCAGACTGACAAAATGGATACTCAAGTAGAAGCGGCGGTCGCGATCACACATTACGGTGGAAATGGATTCAGGTACTTAGAGGGGCATGTGATGAATGAGACCACACACATTCTACCTTATTCTATTCCTCAATTAAGAGGAATTATCAGCCTTATAACCATCGTAGCGTACCTCATTCAGATAAATGAGAAAATCACAGAAAAAACTACGTAACATAGGTTAGAAAATGCGTAATGTTTTAGCGCAAAAATACTCTAAATTCTTAACTTATGAATTAAAAACATAAACCTACCGAAGAGTTTAGATTACAATGGAGTTCACCCAAACATCACATTGTCATGCATGCAAAAACAAAACAAAATTAAATTAGGGTGGTCACCTTTGCTTGCTCATCACACACGGAGAGAGGAAGCCGAACAATCTCCATGCTTTACAATAAAGTCACCATTCAAGATTCAATTATGCTCAAGAGCATTTGTTTGTAAGTATTAATGACTAAAAAAGAATAAATGGGTCAGATCGTTCAAAGTTCCGGCTATTCTCTCATCCCATATTAAACTCAATTGACAACAATTATTTGGAAGACGCTTTCTCTTCTAACCCAAACCCAGAATCGAAATGCTCAAAAGATAATATTTTGATATACTACGCCTACTACCGTCTGTCTACTGTCCGTTGAACTTCAAGTTAGTGCAAATAAAGTCTTTTCGGGTATAATTTTTCGGTTGAAGGCACGTCACAATTCGTCACCTTTGTTCCTCCACGCATTACACTCGGGGAGTTTAACAATTTTAAAGCAACTGGCAGTAGTTCAACTGTATTTCACTCAGATTCAGTTATAATTTCCTCGATGTCTGTTTCAAAAGTAATGTTAGAATTCTCTTGAATACGCAATTTTTTTTATTTATTTGGATGTACTCTACCAGTGTAAGGAGTGGCGCCAAAAATGAATAATTTCGCGGCGTAACTCTAACATAAAGATTGTGCCCGAAGAAAGACTTTATTTGCACTAAGTCGGACTTCCACGTTCAGTAGTTGCACATTAAAGCACATATGTTGAGTGCTGTGACTATTAATTAAAATTAAAAACAGAATCACATGGCCGAACCATAAATAATGTGGTGGAAAATAAAAATTTTCTGCTTAGAGAAGAGCTGATACTGTGTAGTACAGTTGGAGTAACTTTTGAATGTGTACTGGAAGGCATGACTTTCGATCGTGTGTTGCTGGGTCCAAACACAACCAAGACAGAGCGTTGTATCCTTCAAGTACGAACCTGGAATATGAAGAATATGTTGTGAAACATTTCATATTTCTGGAAACCAAAAATTAAAATCTCAACAAAACAAATATACTTTACCTAAGAACGTCTGTGGTGAACTGCGAATCAAGTGGGTGTTGTTTGGCTGAGGACTGATGTTGAAGGATGTCATCAATGTTGTGGAGGACACTGTGAGAGTGGAGATGAAGGGCGGACTTAAGGAATACCCCACTTCCCTTTTCCACTGCTCTTTGTGGGCATGATGCCCAAAACCATGGCGGAAGTTGACCAGAAGGTGCTGTAGACACTAAGTACCCCAATGCGAGTGGTTGTTGAAGAAGAGTTCCAAACTCGTCGGATCCTTCTCCACGACCTCCATTCTGAAGTCAAGGGAAATCAATTCAATGGTTACAACTTTAGTTAGACTCTGATTTTGAAAAAGACAAAAATCCATCCATAAGGACAAAATGTATTCAGATAGGAGCGAAAGACAATGCTAGTGAGGTCGTCATTAGACTCAGCTGAACTATGCGGTCATCATTTACAAATTAGTTGGCCATTGATGACTTGAAGGAATTTCGAAAAATATAGCATTTTACGTACCCTTGCAGGTCCAACTCCTGGGAAAGGAGACTGTCTTCCACCCAAAGGAACTCCAGGACTCCCCGGTTGTGAAGCGGAATCCCGCCTTGGACTCCCGACAGGACTGGTCGCACCTGGTCCCTCTTCCCAATTTGTAAATAAATCCCCGAGCTGCAAATCCTATTCGAAGATATAATAAAATAATTAAATATAAATCTTGGATCCACTCAGAAGTTTGGTCAATCAGAATCAGACACCTACCTGCATGCCATCGACGTCAATCATGTCGTCATTCGGATTGAAAAGGAGATCGTCGTCATTCATGTCAGGACAGTTAATATGTTGTTCTTGGAAGGCTGTTTGAGACGACTGAGTAGAAAATTTCATTACATTAGAATTAATCACAATTTATGAGTAAATGTGTTAACAAATACATGAAACTCACTTGTGTAGTGGCAGAAGTAGGAAACACAAGAACATGAGAACAGGATACATCTTGAGGAGTTGAAAGTGTACAAGAGCCTGGGGTAGCTCCAAACCTTTCATCGGGTGTAAACTGATCGTGCATGAGTCTTAAGCAACTGTCAGGTTCAAGTGAAACTAAACAAGCAGAGAGGACGCATGGAGTATCCACTGGATATTGTAGAACGCACTGTCTGCAAGCATCCTTCAATTGATTGGACGCTCTTATTAAACTCTTTCGGCTAAGCAGTGTGCTCCAACTTTCTAATTCTCCATGACCAACTCTTCCAAGCCGTCCAACAACTAATCTCCAAGGTTGTACACCCGTCGAAATTATACCCAAAATAAAATCCATTAATTTTTGAAGGCCATGTTTCCTAGCTGATGCTTTTCTTCTCTTGGAACGGTTTGGAACATAAATACTTATAGTTGTCGTTTCTAATAGTTCTCCTCGGTCGTCTGTGGCAGAGGCTAATAGCCAACGATGATCTTCAGAGATACAATAAGCCACATAGAGGACAGATGACGAGGTAGGTACAGCCGCAGCCATGCTAACAGTTGAGTTTCCACTGCTCACCATACCACCAACTGATTGAAGGCCACCCAGCCATTCTACACCTTCAGTAACTTTCTCCTTAATTGGGGCCAGGACATAAGGGG